>CM036550.1:16502137-16691355 GCA_020745685.1 Tautogolabrus adspersus
TCCCCTATTAAGACCACTACACAGACACAGAGGGAAGAAGCTCATTCATTTTCAATACTGAAGAGCCACATGAGGGCTTTTGGATGACTGTTTTCTAAGACATGAAGTCAAAAATATGACTGTCAAGAGATAAAAACTCTAAGCTCCTGTTCAATAATCAATCTATTATCTCTATCACAACTAGACTTTCTGTTTTTGTTCAATGCATAAGAAGCCACATGCCGTGAAATCCCACAAACATGACAGAACAACCCTATGGCTGACGATCCATTGGGGGGAAATGGAATAGCAAATCATAGGTGGTTAATTTTCATGACAAAAAAATATACCAACTAATATTCTCTTAGCGAAGCAGGAAGAGTAAGAGCATTTATTTATGAGGCCAAAGGTCAGATGTTTTACAACTAAACGGATAGAGAGCACTTCCTGATATGTTTCAGTCTTCCTCAGAAACTGAGGCAGGCCATCACTGTCACAGTGACACCTGACAGCATTGCTTACACACGTCTATGTATGTTTTACCCCTTTCCATACAATCACAGCTTACGCAAACACGACTCACCTTTGTAGACATAATTATACGACTCGTCCGACGTCATGCTGCATTCAGTGGTTCAAGTTTCCTGATTTGGAAATATCCTCAAGCCACATTAAGAAGGGAAGAGCAGGAAAAAAAGAAAAAAAAAGAAAACAAATACAGCTTCTCTTTCTTACTCTCTCTTTAGTGTGCAGACGGGGAGAGTAAAAAGGTGAAAATTCAGAGGAAAGCCGGTCGAGCTGCACCCACCTGCGTCTTTCTTTATTTGTGGACATGGGTGACTCCTGTTTGAGGTTAGACAGTCAGGAAGGCAGGCAGGGCAGCAGTCCTGTGTCCTGCCGATCCCTCATCAGCTGACACCCAAAGGAGGGCTGGAGGGGGAGAGCAGGTGGAACAGGTAGAACCACTGGCAAGGAGGAGACTCCACCCTCCACTATGTCCTTTTAATAACTCTGTAGTAAGTCGGCTTATTTGAATGACAATAAACCTAACCTGACAGGTGAACTTTGCCATTTTGCTGCCTTCCTGCTGCCCTACATGGTTGTTTGTACATGAGATCAATTTTAAAGCCCTCATACAAATTCAAAACAGCTCAACCTATCCTAGTCATGTCAGGAGAAGAGACTACGTCATTGTTCTCCTGACTACTGACTGCACATTGTTTCACATGAAATTGGGTTTAGACATTTCCCAGAACCATACAAGAACAAGAAGGCCTTTAACATTCTGGATAAGAAATATAACCTTTTTTTTTAATATTGAAAAAGGTGAACACATTCAGAGGCAGCTGAATGAGTTCATTTCCAGAGGAACTCCCCTCTAAGAAATGGCCGATCTACACAACACTTTATAGACATTTTTAAGGTTGCTCAAAGTTTGCTTTAATTAAGTACCATCTTAATCCTAGCCAGAAATCTGCCTTCAAATTTAGGTTCACAGATCTATCTCATTCTGTCTATGAATTTATTGGGAAAAATAAAGGCAGGGGAACCTGTCATTGTACCAAACAAACATGGCGCTACAAACCATTCAATATGTATTACATGCATTACCAAAAAAATAAAAAGTGGATCTCACATTTTAATATGCAGTATTTTTTATATTGAAAACGTCAATGTAAACAAACACTCCTCGTCTGCACATTGTTCATCGTTTTACCAGAATTCTGTCATTCTAATCCACAGTTACACTTCTCACAGTCAATTTTAATCCAACAGAAACAGACAATTTAACAACGTGATATCAACGTGAAGGCTGACAATTTAAATAAATGTATCGTAGGAGAGGTCTTCCTGCATCATACATCTACACAATGATATATCACAATCAATGGACACCGGGCATCAACTATTTTAGAGCATGTTTTTATTTTTTTAGTACAGTACTGTTAAAAGTTAGTTCCAACATGTTCAATCGGGAGATGGATTTTTCTTTCAGCTGAGGTCAACAGACAAAGCAAAGCTATTGAAGCGGTTGCCAAGGTTACCACAACTACAATGTTGAGATTTTCATTAAAAAAAAAAAAAAAAAAAAAAAAAAAAAAAAGACAACCTATAACTTGATTTTAGAAACATATGGTGCCACCACACCACAATTGTTTGTAAAGCCATTCCATTATTTACCTCTTTACTCACTTGATTTCAACGTTTATTTGATGCGAGACAAATCATAATTATCTCTAGGTACTAACTGCACCTCAAAACAAGGAAAATAGAATAAAAAGAATCAGATTAAAATGAAAGGATAGCTTGTTTGTTTCATTCATTTATGTTCATTTTAACAGCGTCCTTTTTGTCAGAGCCGTTAGGATGTGATATTTGACAATGGTTACAGTTCCTGATGATGCTGTGAAGAATTTATCTGGGCTACTAATTGACCGACTGAATGAATGGAGATTGTAATTTTTCCAACAACGCTCTGATAGGGCAGGGAAGGACAGAAGGCACAGCAGTGGTGCCTCAGAAGGAAAAAACATTGTGCACCCGCAGGTGGGCACTTTTGTTTGGAATGACAAATTACAAGTTAAGGGTAAAGTCAAGGGTGTTGATTCTTAAGAGATGGCAATAAATAGTAAAAGTTGTTGGACAAAACCAGCTATGTTTGTATAATGTTGAAAACTAAAAAGGAGGAATGAGATTGAACATCTGTACAGGCAGAGGTTTACTGTGTATATACCAGAAAACTTCCATGTATTGAATTGCTACTGTTAAATGCTAACAAACTGTCATGTATGAAACAGAGCCGACAGCCAATCACATCAAATGGATTCAATTTGTGTTATGTCAATGTCTGTCTGCAACACTAGACTCCAGTTTAAAGTGGGGAAGAAAAAAAAAACAATGACTGAAGAAATGGCTGGGAATCCCTTTTCAGGAGGAGATTTTCGCTTCTCTTCTCAGCATCAGAACACCCTCGAGATGAGAGTGCTTCAGTTCGGCTCAACGGCAGCACTCTGGGTCAGAGATCTTGTTTGATGACGCAAAAAAAAAAAAGGAGAAGTTTGGGGCCTGGGGAATGATCTGAATCAGATGTAGAACGAGAATTTGCCCAAGTTTCTTCTGCAAAGTTTGGGACGATACACTTTAATTTCTCTCATTTTTCTGTAGATGCTGGGTGTGTTGATGAGTCAGGTTATGTATGCACGTGTCTGTGTGTCAAGATGTACTGTGCGTCTTTACGAGGGCTGTGAGCCAAGCAGTCTCTCAATGGCGGCGTTGATGTCTCCTCCGGTGGCAATGAGGGCCTGCAGGTTGGCCTCACGGTTGATGAAGCCCATGGCGCTCAGCTGGTCTAGCTGGGACTGGAACCGCACCTCGGGGGTCTGGGTCTACAGGGGGGAAATTAATGGAGCTTAAAAAACTTTTCTACACAAAGTTATGAGGGATGCAAAACCAGTTTATATTCGTATTAGTATGTACCATTGCACTTCCATCGCTAGCTCCTCCAGCAAACATCTGGAGCATCTGTTGCATCAGCTGCTGCTGGGCGCTGTTCGTTCCTGCACTGCTGGGCGAGGAAGCCGGGTTCTCTGCGGGCAGACCCCCTCCTGTGGGCATGCCAGGAACTCCACCAGTGGGCATGCCAGTAACTCCACCAGTCGGCATGCCAGGAATTCCACCAGTGGGCATGCCAGGAATTCCACCAGTGGGCATGCCAGGAACTCCGCCTGGCATCAAACTGGGCCAAAAGAAAACACAAAACAGTTGGTTAAAAAAAAAAAACAATTCAATGAAATTTGTAACATGCGTATATCTTTGAGAGAAAAACCTGGGCATGAGGCCTGGTGCTTCTGTCTGCAGCGTCTGTAGACCCTGTTGGATCTGCATTAAGGCCTGCATGGCTCGGGGATTGGTCATCACTGACAGAGCTTCTGGGTTCTGCATCTGCATCAAAACAGAGGAATCAAGTAACCAAAAAAATCAACAGATAGTGTATTTATTGTGCCTTCACTTAAAAAAAATGCAGTTATATTGTTGCAACTCAATAAAAAAAGAATGAGTGAACTGTCAGGGCGTGAGAAGTGTTTTGATCTGACAAGATGTTTTTGTGTAAAAACAGTTTGTACTTTTGTCATTCATCTTGTCGTGGCATGAATCCTATCTTTCACTAACATGATACCTTGTAATGTTATCGCATGAAGGAAAAACGATCCATGTTATAACGTCATACTGATCCTTTTTTGTAATTTGGATTGCAGCAAAACATTTCCATTAAAAAAAAGACAACAATAAAAACTAACAATTATAATAGCCTGGGTAACATACATGCCAAATGTCTAAAACTCTGATTCAAGAGAAACCACTAAACACTCTGTGTAAACAAATAGTACAGGCTCATCAAAAGATTTAAATAACCACAAACATAACAACTTGTGTCTTTGAGACAAAAGTTCAGCATGTGCAGATAAACATCTGTATCAGTTTCACAACACCGGGGTCAAGGTCTACTTCAACATGTTACCCCCTATGGGCCAATCAGCGCCATTGTTGGTTTTCTGACTAGGATTGTCATTGTGTAATGTTAAAACAATAATAATTTCAAACCATGAAGATAGATAGATAGATAGATAGATAGATAGATAGATAGATAGATAGATAGATAGATAGATAGATAGATAGATAGATAGATAGATAGATAGATAGATAGATAGATAGATAGATAGATAGATAGATAGATAGATAGATAGATAGATAGATAGATAGATAGATAGATACTTTATTGATCCCGAGGGAAATTCAAGTCATGAATTTGAACGAGTCATGGGTCTGAACTGCGTGTGGTACCTGCTGCAGAAAGATGGGTAACTGAGCTCGGAACTGGTCCTGCAGCTGAGGGTTTCCAGCAAACAAAGGGTTATTCATTAAAACCTGGTAAAGAGGAAAAGAAGGACAGTCAGGTATTGTGTCATTTCACATCCAGCCAAACCGCAAGCTCTCCGAGGAATCTTTTTCTTTAATGGTGGTGTTAGTGCTGCGCTCAACTGTGAGGTCGATTTAGTTCAATGAGAGTCAATCTGGATTATAAAAGCCATGTTGTTCATTCTTTCTGAAGTTTAGCTGCAAATGTAAGTGTGAGATGAACAGATAACCCGCTCTTTAGAGAATGTACTAAATAGCTGACCTAGCTTTACCCTTCAGTTAGCAAAATTACAAAACTGCAGTATCAACTGTATTCAAACCTTCCATATGAATAATCAAATCTAAGTACCCTGGTTTTGCACTGCAATATGACTGACTCTGTGTTTGCTTTATGTAATGTGCATGTCCATAATCACACATATTTTTCTTTTATACCTGGGAGGCCAACTCTGGGTTCTGAGACAGTGACTGCATCATACTGCGCATGTAAGGAGCAGACAGCATGTTCTGCATTAGCTGAGGGTTTTCTGAGATCTGCTGCAGTAGACTCTGCATGCCCGGGCTGTTGAACATCCCTGAAACATACACAGAGAGTTTAGCGGTACTCTCAACATTTACAAGAGGTATCCAAGTTTCAATAAATGACTTAGTATGCAGGTGTATGAAGAATAGCGGCTATCTATGTCTTACCATTACCCAGACTGCCAGGATTGATGCCCAGAGGGTTGGACACACTAGGGGTGGTGCCCCCAGAGGTGCTAGTGCTTCCTGTGGTGCCTCCTCCGCTCTCAGATGGGTTAGAAGAATTTGCTGGCCCCCATGGATTAGGAAGGGGCTCCCGATTCTCTGTCCGCGATGGCTGAACACCAGACTCAGAGTTCCCACCCAGAGCTGAGAATGGGTTGCTACCAAACTACAGGGAGAGAGATTTAACACTTCAAAATAAGGTTTACATTCAAAACTGTTAAATAAAATGACAACAAAAGCTATTTTTGTTTGAAAGTCCTAACAGAGTGAAAGCAAACAAGGTTACCTGTTCCCTGGCAGCGCTAAACATTGGTTCTTGGATGTCTGTGTACATCCTCCGTAAAGCATTGTAACCTCCGGGGATGCTCTCCAAGTTGCTCAGGGCTCTGTCCTGGTTCCGCATCATTTCCTGCATCATGGCCGGGTTCCTGGCCAGCTCCATAGTCTAAGTGGGGAGATAAAGGGAAGAGGAGGAATAGTTATGTAAGATTTGTCGTTTATGTTTTAGCCAGTTTGGTTTATTTATCAGATCAATTTAAACAGGATTATGCAAACATTCTCCTGTGACTAAAGTTAAACACCTTTTAAAGGCACATAACATAACGTAAAAACAGCCTCATTTACATTGCCAGTTCAAAACCTGACATATATGCCCGTGTTGCGCCTCGTCAAAAACACAGTGAGGCCTAATGGTGGGGCAAAGCGGCTCTGCTCCTGAGCTGGCATCCGAGGTAGCACCATAAGTGTAACAGGGGGGAGATGGTGGGGATGTTAAACGTGGGAGCCAGCAGGATAGGTAAGCACTGTGTGCTTCACTATTTAAATGGCTTGCATCGTGCTGACACTATGCTGTATCGCAGTGTAAAGTCACACACTTGGATACTAATATTGTGCCGTTGCAGATTCAATGTAAAGCTCTGTGAGGTCACTGTTGTGGACTAGCAATGTTAAAAGGGCACATTTCAATTAGAAATACACAAAATTATGATTTAAAAAAAGTGGCTTAACTTTTGCAAAAAGAGTGAAGACTCTAGTTAAAGTTTTTTTTTAAATCAATTTAATCTTCCTATGCAGTCTCTTTTCATGTGTTTTACCTGTCTCATGAGCTCAGGGTTGTTAAGCATGTGGGAGATCTCTGGGTTGCGTTCCATCAGCTGTTGCATCTGAGGGTTTGCCATGATCATCTGTCTCATCAGGTCTGGGTTGGACATCATGTTCTGCACCAGCGGGTTCTCCATGATTTGAGAAAGCATCTCTGGGTTGGACATAAGCTGTCTCTGCATTTGCTGCTGCAGCTCCATGAAGTTAGCTGAGCCCATGCCCATTCCAGCGAGGCCAGCCAGGTCACCGAATCCAGCTGATGGGGCCAGATGGGTCAGTGGCGGTTACCAACAACATTTTCATGGTGTTGAACAAATAAAAGGTGTTTGAATTAGAGATGCACCGATCCGATCCTGGTATCGAATATCGGTCTGATCCTGACCCAAAAAGCTGGATCGGGGATCAGTGACAATGAACACTCTGGAGGGGCTCCGGACTGCCGGAGCTGAGACGCAACGCAGCAGAAGCACACACTGTGCAACCACTTCAGAGTTAAAAGATGTAATTGCAATGAGTTCCACCACAGACATCTGGAGCTCTGACGTTTGCCCATTGTCACTTTTAAGTTTAACCAAAGTGCTGGTACATATTTATAATTTTTTTTATAATACATAACTATTCAGTCAGCTTACAAATATGTATTTATTTCATTTTGTGTTTCAATTTTGGAAAACCCTGATTGTGCCTTACATGTAATTGATACCCAGTCTCACCCTGTCAGCCTAGAATACAGGTTATTAATTGAATACTTGTATCGGATCGGTATCGGCAGATACTCCAGTCCTAGTATCGGTATCGGTACCTTAAAAGCTGGATCGGTGCATCCCTAGTTTGAATGTACATAAAACTCACTCAGGATGTTTGGCGTCTGTGTGGGAGGGGGGGGCAGTGCCAGTCGAGCCTGTTGTGGAGGAGGCGTCGGTACCTGGACTCGTGGTGGAGGTATTGCCTGCTTGAGTGGAGGTTGAGCTGGATGCTGAGGTGCTACCGCCATCCCCTGCCCTATGGGGGTAAATTGTAAGTTAATGTCAAATTTAGTACCTTTGTACGTTTATACATTAACTCGTGATTCAGCATGCCTTTTCACATTATTTGTAGCCTTACTTGTGTGCTGTCTTTATGACTAGGTGAACTGTCAGGCCGTCCTTGATGCCGTGTTGGCTGAGGCTGTCGCCATCCTTCAAGATCTTCCCTGCAAAAATCAGAACCAATTGGTCCTGTTTGGCTTTGAACCGCCTTGAGATCTCTTCTTTAAACTAAAAAAAAAAGCAATATGAAAAGAGATAAGAAATGTGAACAGGATAAGATGGGAGAAGGTGAGATAGAAACAGGAAATTAAAGGATAACATTAAAAATAAGATGGTTGCACTTCAGTGCTGCTTGAATAGGTTTCTGTTCTGTTGCAACCTTAAGGCCTTAAACTCCTATTTCTAAGTAAGGCCTCTGTACTTATCCTATTAGAAATAGTCGGAACACTCCTAATCTGCCAAATCACTGTTACTCTTTAACTACTATTTCAGACATGGTTAGCACAGTAAATGTCCTCATCCTTAAGGTGGCTGCCGGTCTTTTGATTTTGGGCGCTTACAAATTATTGTATTGGTTTCATTATCAAACAAAGTTGTATACAGGTTAGATGACAGCACTGACTTGGAGGTTAGAGTATGAGTTAACTCAAATGCTTGGACAGGCATGAATGATCATGAACACACATACCACTAGAATTAAATGGCTAACTTTTACTGAAGACCACAAATTAAAGATAAAAGCTTGACCAGGCAGCAAGTAACTACGAGTTATTGTTGCTCCACTAATTGCACTGTAGGGTCTTTGTAACACGTCGCCAAGACAACAGTAGTTCTGAGAATACTCGATATTCCCTAGAACGCTGAATGACTCATTGAGAACGTTCTAGACTGATAGCAATCTTTAGCAATTTTCAAAAACTGTGAAGCTAAAATGGGAAGTGAAAGTGGCGTAGCCTTCATTTGATAGCCCTTCCATAGTTCTTTCTGGTCTCTTTTTTTGCTTGTGGCTGTTACATTAAGCACCGCAAAAGCGTATCTCATCAGCTGACACTTGTTTGGCTTCGCTAACGTTCGCTGAGCTCACAAGCTGGGTTAGCTAACTAGCTACATGTTACCGTTAGCCGGCTAACCGGTTAGCCGTTTCATATATTAACGAAGTTATAAATCTATATTTGGCGTCAACGACACGAATAACAGCCAACGACTGTTGACCCAATCAGTCACATGTTCACTACACACGAACCCCTTAAGTCCACACACAATGAGTTAGCCGGTAAGTGAGACGACAAATGCTAACGCGGCTAACTAGCTTCCTAGCTGAAGTTGTGGGTAGGGGCATGACGTGAGAGCACGGCGCTGAACCAGCAGCCAGCTCCCCAGCTGCGAAATCAACAAACCTGAGTGACAGAAGCATCTTCTGCGATAGCGATTTCTTCTTTGTCTTTAGGGGTTTTTACTGTGACTTTTATAATAGTTCCCTCCGATGACTCAGGTTTATTATTGTTGTTATTTCCAGGATCTGCGGCGCCTTGGTCAGCCATCTTTACTCCGCCGATGGAACAGCTCGGGTCTGGCGTCAGCTTCCGGGTCATAAGAGGTCAAACCTCTTTCCAGAACGAATATCAGAGTTCCCATGGTTCCTTACCTGTGTGCTTATCTGAAGAAGATCGTAAGATACTGTATGTTTTCCCTGTTGTTTCATTTGCTATATCGAGTTTTTGTTAGGTTTGATGAAGAAGCCGCTTGTAAAGTCATATCTCAAAACGTGTTATTGATATTGCTAGAATAACATTTTTGAATAAATAAATATCGTTTTATCAAGAACGTTTGTTGATTAATTTTACCCAATAGCCTACTGAAAGTTTAATAGTCATGACTCCTTTCAAAGATGTTGCAGCAGGTTTTGATCATATTAGGATGTCTTTCTGGCAAGTACTGCATCATGCTTTGCGAACATCTTATATGATCATACTGTCCACATCAAATGTAAGCTGGCTAAATCTTAAAGGTACACTATGTAGTTTAGGTAGTGAAATTTTAAAGTTGGAGAAGTGAAACAATTCTATGCTTAATACACAAACTTCACTCAAAGGAAAACATGGTTCCCTGGAACACTGTTTGGAGCTAAAAAGATACCAGGAGAGTTACGGTTTCACTGTTGCGGTCCTCCCACCATAACTTCTCGCGTAGCTTTTCATCTTCAGCTGAGTTCCAGAGACCACATTTTCCTCTGAGGACAGTTTGTGTATAGAGTTATGAACATAAACCACAGAATCTGAACATTTCTCCAACTTTCACATTTCTCTACCAAAACTACATCGTGCACCTTTAATCAAGGGATGACCGATAATAACACAATGTGGTAATTACAAATAACATGTATTTTTCTATACTTAGACAAGGGCTGAGGTTTTGAGATATCAGTACACCTAAAACCTAAATAATTAAATATATATATATTTTATGTTGTATTTGATTATTTCCTTCTGTTATGTATTTTAAGCCATTTGTGAAGCATTTTGTAACTTTTTAAAGGAAAGTGCTTTATATATATATATATATAGGTCTGTAATCATGGTTAAAATATAAAAAATATTATTATTGTTATAAATAAACCCTAATGGTCAGGCTCATTTTAAGGGTTCAGGGTGAGCAGAAATATAGTACAATACAGTTAGAATTTAAAGAACAATGTCATTTCTGCCAGTTTCAGGGTCGCTGATCCCTTCAGTAGTCGCCTACACTCCCCTCTGGCCTTGAGTTTGGGCAAGATATTCCAGTAACAGCTATTCTCAATATAATTAGTCTTTTTTTTGTTGCTTTTTTTGTTGTTCCTGAAACACTAATGGAGCTGATGTTACAGATTTAATCTTGGGGGTATTCTTGAATGTTGAAGAATAAATGTAAAATCTTGTATATTGTTTATCGTTTTCTAGTTATAACAAGATTTTGAAAGAATCATCTGTGTTTCCCTCTTGAAGAGAGAAAATGTTCGAGGGCTTAAGGAAGAGCGAGCATTTTGTTTTATTTTAGTTAAATTAATTGCTGGATTTTTTTTTTTTCTAAAAGTTTACGTCAATACAGTGTCAAATGTAATGTTAGTAATGAAAATCCTATAGAAAAGTTGTAGAGACATTGCCTGCATACAGCGCTCCCTCCATATGTGTCCCTGCACATTGACACAGTGTCACAGTGCTGAAAGAAAAATGTGTGTTTCAGCATGTCGCATTGACACAGACAGTCCTGCATACCTTTGCACATACCCAGTTCTAGAGCACACCATTTACAAACAAACAAAACCCCAAAAGAGAAACATGAACTAACACCTATATTTCAAAGCCTCACACACACACACGCACACACAGACGCACACGCACACGCGCACACACACACACACACACACACACACACACACACACACACACACACACACACACACACACAAATCTACAGGGTCACATGCACTGTGGCCCCTTCAGTGTCTCATTCAAGTTCATCCCACACAGGGAGACAGATGCTGCATGCGATTTTGCTTTCATCGACAGAAAAAACGAGGGGACAACTTTTGTGGGTGAAGTATTGTCTCTGACTCCCTCTCTCTTTTCCCCCAAGTGAGCAACAGCTCTTTCGCACCCTCTCTCTCTTTCCCCCTCCACCCTTTTCTACCACTACCTCGGAGAGGATAGGGTGCATTTTCCAGAAACAAGGTAAGGGATCAAATTTCAGGGTGGTTTTTTTTTTTGTGTTCATCCTAGAATGATACTTTTTCATTTGTGATGACGGTGACTGAATAGAGGTCGACAGAATCAGATAAAACCTGATTACTACTGAACAAGTACTGCTGTGGCATGAAGATTGGCAAGGGGAACAACAACAAATTGCAACGTTACAGCTTTTACCGTGGTTTCGATTTGTACCTTTTCATCTAATTGTGATGTGTTCACGAAAAAATAGGTAAATATGTGTTTGTTAAACATTTTTAGGTATCCACTCTGCTTCATTTTTCATTGGTCAGTTTTTAGGTTTTGCAGTTCTCTGGTTTTCCTTTTGAAGGAATGGCTCTATAATTGTCTGGCATCATTTAAATTGAGTTTACAGACTGAGCTCCTCATGGACAATCATGAGCTTGATTGGCCTGGTTATATTTCATTAGCACTTAAGTGTTGGCAGTATCTGTATAGAAGTGTTGAGTATTTATACATTTTTAAAGATACAAACTTCAGTCACTAAGTGTGGTTATTTTATCAGTTGTATATTCAGCCTTCTAAGTGGATGACCTTGAGACAGTATTTGTGTAAACCTTGTGAGAAACAATTTAAATTTGTCTTGAGACGCAAAGAGTCTGTATTTGGAAACATGTGTTATATATGAATATTAAAAGATAAGATTACTATTGTACCCATATAACGTTCATTTTTCTCCCTTTATCACAGTTGCTCTGCAGTGGCTCCATTATCACAGCTCAAGATGTACAGCTTTATGGGAGGGGGTCTGTTCTGTGCTATTGTTGGTAATATCCTGTTGGTTGTCTCCACTGCAACTGACTACTGGATGCAGTACCGTCTGTCTGGTAACTATGCCCACCAGGGTCTGTGGAGGTACTGCATGTCCAACAAGTGCTACATGCAGACCGACAGCATAGGTAAGATCATCAGCTGAGGTTTTTTGTGTGTGTGTTTGTGGGACAGACACGAAAACTGTGATAAAAAAATCCAAAGCACGTGCAGATTTGTGTTTTGGTTGTTCTGTGTTGTAGTGTGACTTTATAAGATTGGTCTAGATAGTGATGTGGTTGTGTCCAAGATATTAAACCCTGTCCCTGTACTCAAAAGTACAGAGGACATAGAGAGAGATATGCTGTCCATTACAACCATCCGCTACTTAGGATTTCAGAGTGAGATTTTGTTTAGTTGCTGAGAATGAGATAATATTCAGACTGATATATTGACAAAATGGAGAGCTAGTAATACTTAGTATGTCTTCGCCAAAAACATAAAAATATAAGAAGTTATTATAGTACTATATATTGTACAATAAGTACAATATTTTAGTATATATTATCAGCATATATTCTGTTTTTCAATGTGTCTTTCAATTTGAAAATGTATTTTCTGATACACAAATTTTGACCTGTATGTGAATATATAAACCCTCAGCTCACTTTCACATAGAATGATTCTATTTATGAGGAAAAAAACATATTTGAAAACCCTCAAGTGTTTATAAAAGTTGTTTAAGGTTTGGTTGGGTCCATAAATATTCAGTGATTTCAAAGGAGACAGTGGTGTTCTCCTAAGTTTTGGAATTACTGTTTTTTGCTGTTTGGAAAAAAAAAAAAAAAACCTGCCTACGAAGACCAATATATGTAAGCTTTCATTGGAAGTTAACATATTCAGTCAGTATTGATTCAAATGTGAGTTTTATGATTTCTCCCTGTCTCCTCTCAGCTTACTGGAATGCCACCAGGGCCTTCATGATCCTGTCTGGGATGTCATGCTTCGCAGGCATCATCGCTGGCCTCATGTCCTTCTCCCACTTCTCCTCCTTTGAAAGGTTCAACCGCTCCTTTGCTGCAGGGATCATGTTTTTCGTCTCCAGTGAGTCTTGTTTCCTCTAAAATTGACACACTCCTTTATACTTAGCTTAATCATAACGGACCTGCTCTTCCCTTTCACACCTTTAGCTTTCTTTGTTCTGCTGGGTATGGCCATTTACACCGGAGTGACAGTCAACTTCCTGGGGAGACGATATGGTGACTGGCGCTTCTCCTGGTCTTACATACTTGGCTGGGTGGCCATGCTCATGACCTTTTTTGCAGGTAAAAACCAAAGACTGGGAGTCAATGTTTGGACACGACCCTCATATAACTCAAACTTAAAAGCTAAACACATAACTTACTATGAAATATTACAGACTATAATATTTTTACTACATATTTTGGATCACACTCAAATAAAATAATATGAAGAAATGATCGTTAAACCAATATAAGTAGTTTAAACTATTGTAAAACGAGAGCTTTTTAATTGTAACTTTGTGTTCACACATTCTTCATAGGCTAAATATAAACTGAACATTGCCTCTGTCTGTTGCAGGTATTTTCTACATATGTGCCTACAGAATGTGTGAATGCAGGAGAGGAACAGGCCAGCGCTAGACGGAGACAGACAAAGTTTGTTCATTAAAAACAACAACAGAGGACGATAACACTTTGAATGCAGGACAAACAGAAGGCAGTCTTGACTGATCTACTGAAGATTTGACGTCTGACGCTGCTTCTTCTCCCTTTGTTGAGCTCTTCTTGATATGTTTCATTAAAGTCATTTTCTTGCCATAAGGATTTTTTTTCAGGAGTAGGCATTTTAATAGCACAGAGGAAAAGCATAATAAAACCAATGAAATTCTTATTACTGGATGGTGTTCTGTAACTTTTTTCATACAAAAACTTAGTTCCGACCAAGCAATCTAGGCATGAAGCATTTCATGAGTGCTGTTTTCGCCCTGTGTATCACTCCGCCTAAGCCAGGCTTAATGAATACAGTCAGTTACAGCAGACAGCGTTTGTCTTTATTAATCAAGCAAGCAAGCCGCTTTTGTAACTGTTGCATAAAAGCAATATCACCCTGATTATCTTTGAACAAATCACAGCAGTGCTGATATACAATACATCACTCCTTCACATGGGATATTGCTTAATTGTCATCATTTCAAATCAAATTTGCTGTAATGAGGAAACTTGCAGAAAGTTGCCACACAAATATTTGGCCCAATCCCAGTTCTGACTCCTTGGCCCCACCCCTGGTTTTGGAGTTCTTATGACCAGGAAGTGACCCTTTAGAATTTAGCTATAAACTGTAGCTATGTGTTAAAAGTGTTACAGGCAGTCTGACCCAACCGGTTATGTCAAAGTTTTCAAACTTCTTACATGCAACATGGAATTGACTGAGATGTGTCTCAGGGGGGTGTCCAGACTTTCCTGAATGGGGTGGCCCAACTGGGGCACTGACCTTTGCAGGGATGGCCTGAAGTGTGATGTGAACACACACAAATATATATCAATTATTTACCCTTTCTAACCTCACCAATCAACTCTACTTTCATAAAACAAAATAACATTTTCAATGACACAAAAAGAAGATGAAGTATGTTTAAACGTACAGTATGTAAAATCCGCCGCTAAGGGGCTCTCAATCAAAACAATAACAAAAGATGATGTCGAGGCTTGCAGTGTATTATGGGAGTAAAAACGAACGAATCAATACGAACGGGCGAAACCGACCTGAGAAAGAAAATATGTGTACTGACGATGTATCCAAGTATAATTTACATGACGTTTTATATCACAGCGGCACATACAGCGAAAGAACGGCAGCTTTCAGTAGCAGCTAGCGCTAGCTTATGCAGCGGTCTTTGACGAAACATCCGGTGTTTCCTTGACAACGATCAACATTTCCTGTCTATCGTGGCGGCTCATAATGGCGGCTGCCTACAAGACACGGTCCGTTACAACTAAATTACGGATTTCTCTGGCTTTGATAACTTTTGGAAATATTTGAGGTGATGTAAGTACACAACAAAAAAAAATATATAACATGGGTTTAGTCAATTTTTAATTTAAGTTAGATATTTTAATGTAAACATTAGCATGCAATTCTACATACTGTACCTTTAAAGTAACAATTTAGAGTACTTTAAAAAAGTGCATGCAAGCTCCTGCACATTAACTTGCAAAGTTTTTAGTCCTGACACATTGTCAGTTAGTTCATTGCAAGTACAATGTGCAATATGCACCTGTTTTATGAATAGATGTGCAAAGTTTTTATTTACAATTTAATGTCAAAACAAAAGAAAATATACAACATTGATATGTAAAGAAAAATACTAGCAGCCTTTGCAAAAAAAAAAAGACCTAATAGTTGATTTTTTAAGTGCTGCCTCTGACAGGGCAAATAGTCGCTCCCAAATCATTGCTAACACAAAGTTCCTTTTTTCATTCATTCAAAAACGATTTTTCTGACATGCTTGTTTTCAGGTTCCAATTATACCCTTTTGCATTTACATAAAAATGCGATATTACAATTTTCTGAATGATTAAAAGCTTTCTTCTGTGCAGCTGTAGCCATTTACCGTGTTACACTGCCCTGTTTTATTTCAATAAAAGTTCTTCAAATTACCCCTCAATCCCAAAAAGAAGACACCCCAGTTCTCAAAAAAGAAGGGTAGGCCTATAGGGCCGAGTTGTATGGCTAAGTGGGAGAGATGGATGCAGCGTCAGTGTGCTTTTTCTAGTTAGAAAGTCCAACAGCAGGTGGCAGCACTGATACACTCAACTAAAAGTATACTGCTATCTGCTATAAGACTGCAGTTTGAGTCAATATCCTCAAAATCTTTACATTCAAGCAATTTCAGCATCTCAGACAACTGAATACATGTTTCCTGAAACAAAATGTTTCATGTTGAACCCTGAATGTTTGGAATGAGGATATTGTTCTACCCAGCAGAGAACAAAACATCAAAGGTATACAGTACATAAGTCAGTCTCAGGAATTCTCCTGAAGCTATTTAATGTGCTCCTTCTTTACATCTGACAGGGATTCTTCTAAACAAACACAATTATACCATCTTTATGAGGTTGTTGTTCATGGGAACAGGCTTTGCCTCTGGCAGCCAACATGATCTTCCACAACATGTTTGTTGACATCCCTTGAACACTTTCAAGTATAGACAACACATGGAAAAGTAGCGTGATGCTGTTTATGTGTTTTTGTGTGTGAGTGTTTGTGTGTGCTGCCTCAAACCAGAGAAGAAGACCATGTTTCTGGACCGGGGGAGTGATCAGGGTGGGGTCTCTAGCTACTGATTGTTCCACTGTTTCTCTGCCATTATTAACTGCTTCCGCCTCTTTCTTGGTATTTGTCCACTCCTCTTCATCAGCTGGCAGAGAGGGGAGCAGTAGCAGCTGAGGTAATGAATGCTTTGGCTACTTGATGACGCAGAAACAATGAGAGAAATGTAAACAGTCAGTAGACGGATCCCTTGATCCAAGTTTCCATACTTGGTCTGTGTGTGGCTGCTGTGAAGAGATAAGCTCTGAAATATCACGTGCTTTTCTCCAAATGCTTCAATAATGTACTCTTGGTCTTTGCAGCCTATGGGATGAAGTCAGCAGATATTAAATCTTAAAAAATGATGTGTATAAAACTATTAACTGCAGAAGGGAGGTCACCATTAAAACACCACATAGTTATAATACACCTCAGAAAAGCTATATTGTCATTTTTTATGTCTGAAAAAGAAAGCAGGATGAAACTTTGTTACACAAAAAAAACTACATATGTGCAGGTCAAGATCAGCAAAGGGATCAAATGTTTCACTTTATCCACAAGGGGTGTTAAAATCTACTCAAACTGAAAGTTATTCACAGGGGCTTTTAGTCTACTTCATGTGAAACAGGGATGTTAGTATTCCATTCCCCTTTCTCTAGAAGACATTATTTTAATGATGCGAGTTAAGCACGGAAAATTGCAACATAAGAGAAATATTTCTTAAGCATGAAGCAGTGTAACTAACAGAAGCTGATGAGACTAAATGTGTACTTACAGTTAAAGTGTAACTTAAGGAATGCAATGTTAACTCAAATGTAGGTAATTGATTCACTTTAGGAGTGCAAGTTTAAGTTCAGTTCTGAGGAGTCTGAGCTGCACAGCGGGCCTGAATCCCTTGCAGTGATTGTTAAACATGGAGTCAGTGCAAACACCTGGTCATTTTCACTGACAGAAGCTGTTGATATATGTGACAATTTGCTCATTATGGACATTTCTGCAGCCCTGCAATCTATCGCACTTTAAATGGGGGAGTGGGGTTCTCTATGGAGGTAAGTGCTCTGTCCTTCTCTGAGGCAGATGTTCACCCAGGTGTTTAGATGGGACATAGAATCACAGCTTAACAACCAGCATACCACATATTGACATGTCAAAGATCAGGGTATTGGGGAACATTTTGTGTTTTTCACAGGACTCTTTTAAAGATAGTCTAATATTTCAATGTTATTACCAAAAGAAAGGTCCCTTTTATATCATAGAAATGTATTTGTAACAAATGTCTGCATTGTCACATTGTTTGTCTGTGTCTTCGTCGTGTCCTGATATCAATAACTGCAGTTGTTTGTAATTGTGTTTAACACAGTACAGAGTTCGAGTTCTGCCTATAAATTTGAGCAACAGCATTAATCTGATCTTTGGACCATTATTATTGGACAATAAAAATCAAAAACATTTTCTATATTATGAAGTATTAACAGCATTTTATTTCCTATTATAGTGTCTTATAGAATAAACGTATATTGTTTGATCCTGGAGAAATTAAAGTAGATATGTACCATACAACTTAAAGCCCTTGTGAGGAGTTTTTACCTAGTTATGAAAGGGACTGAAGTCAGAAGTAATGTATTTTTATAATGTCTTATACATGTATGGACAAAATCAGAAAAGATAGAGGAGGTACCACTTTGTCCACAGGGGGCGCCAAAATGAACAAGCTGAAAGTTCCTCAAAGAGGCTTAAATCTTTTCTACGATTTCGAAGGCAAAAGTCGGCAAGGTCGAATTTTACAAATCATTCAGACCATAACTTATGTTTATTGAGCACATGCTCTTTACCTTTCATCGAAATTGGCAAAATATATAAAAATATGGACCTACGTATTCCTGATTGATTTAGCATATTCTTTGGCCGGCTGGTCAACTTCACTAGAGCTCAGAGTTATTGCTCTCAGTGAGGGAAGAGTTCGCTGACACAGCAGGACCTTATAAAAACTGTCCTCATCCCACCCGGCCTCATCCCATAGAACTTCCCCCTGAAAACCCTGCACCCATTCCTCCCATTGTCGCTCACTGATCCCTGATGTTCCTAAAAATCACTCACCTTCTCTACCATCTACATGTTGTTGTTTTTTCATATTACTGATTACATCAACGCGCCAATGATACAAACTGTCAAACTTAAGGTAAAAGTCCTCACAGGAAAACAGTGTAGTTAAGGAAAGACTTTATTGTGCAGCACAAGTGAACATTGCATTAAGTGCACACAATGCAAGAGACAGAGCGATAATAAAACATGAAAACACAGGAAAAACAAAGAATAAAAGAATATAATTTACATAACTCTTTATAAATAAAGCCAACACATCAGTGAATATGGAGTGGTTCATTTTACAAAAAATACACAACCTCTGAAGGGAAGTCTGCTGCAGCTTAGCTGGGTACTTTTTCCAAGGTTTGGTCTATTTGGAGAACACTGTTGCTCTCGAAATTAATTAAACACCCTACATTTATTTTTAAAATGCTCAAAATGTGGGTGGTACACGTGTTGTTCTGAATACAATTAATTGAAAATGGTTAGGCATAAGAGCATTTCCATAATGTTTTTCATCAGATAAAGCATTTAAATTCAAGCGGTTAATGATGAACCTAATTATCCATCAGACTGCAACAAAACAAACAGACATTTACAATAGGAACCCTCTACTCAACGGAAACTAGATGAGTCCAGCTTTGGTCAATTTCAAAAACGTCCTTCTTCATGAAAAAAGTCATTTGTCTGCTTTCCTCAGACCACTTTAATGGAACAGTTAATACTTTCTGTAACCTCTTTGAACATCTCACAGCAATGCTTCTCTTGAGGCAGGAGGTCATTTATTTAAACACCCCACTTCCGTGGTGAAAGTCTGTGAATTGTGATGAAGCAAACAAGCGCAAGTCTTTGCACTTTTGGTGAGAAGTGTAACTATAACCTGTCAACCAAAGTGTTGTCAACTGAAAATAAGTATAACAAGGATCTTCTTTGTGCTAACAGAAGATTACAGTAGCAGATGATTTCACATTGTGCTTTTTTGTCATTTATTGTAAACTAATGTGAATCTCACATTGATGGGTTCCTCTTAATTGTTCACGTCAGAATTAAAGCAAAGATACAGTTCACTTCATGAGAGATATGCAATGATTGCTGCACCACGTTGCACATTTCCTCTCAATCCGGACATTTCTCATTGCTTTAATCTACATAGACCTTAGAGATCACAAGACATGCTCATATTGGAAAGGAAAAACCGTTTTAAGTTACTGCTGAAGCCCAGCAGGATGTCACTCAAGGCAAGTGGTTAAACTACACCATGTTTTCCTAATCAGTGGAGGCTGTGTTTCAATGTATTGACTACAAAATCCCTCAACTGTTGAAATCAAGGCCTCAGGAAGAACATTGATGGTTTGAGTGTTTAAGCAGGACAATAAAGATGATGTGTAAAATATGAGAACAAAAGAAAAAAACCTGTGACCTGTGTTACTTGAACCGGTGTTAAAGTGTTAGTTATAAGTGACTTTACACTTTAATTACATAAGAATGCATCAATCTAAAGACTCTGAAGTCAAATACTGTAGCACAGACTTATAGCAGCAGTATGCACCCCCACCTCCCACGCCCTCCCAAGCCCACCCCCCTTCCCTCCATCCTCCGCATTGTGATCGCAGAATTACAAGCTAAGGAAACACAAACAGGAAAGCAGCTGAGTGATAAGTGTGTCAAGAGTTACTACATACAGTATGCCATAATACAAAATAACATCTTTAGCTCAAACTGTAACAGAGCATATTAAGACTACATGAACTCCTTTTTGCAGTGGTCAACACAGCTTGGTCCTTAAAGGCTTTACAGTCTTTTTAACCAATTGTTGTATCAGTATTGGGTTTTCTTAGATTGTGGGGTTAAGATTGTCAGCGTGGCTTTCACTCATTCATTTACCTTTGTGATGTTTTGAATTGAGCATGACTTGAAATTATTAAACATCTCCTGCTGCCATGTCTTAATGAAAAAATTCAATCCTATCGCTGACTGTCCCTAAAAAACATGCAAAAGAAAGGCAAAGATTTGGCCTTTCGTTATTCAATTTTATTTTGTCTTCTTTGTTTGCTGGCCATGGTAGGTGGCACCATAAATCCTCCTGATAACCCAAGTTTTGTAATCGTATACTCCACGTCAAACCTCCCACTGTTTCCAGTGTCAGATTCTCTGTTTTTACTAGACTGTGTGAGAAACTCTACCTCCTAACTATATCCAAGAGTCCTCTCTAAAACCAAGGGAATGAACCCCACCTGGTCTCTGTGCTTCAGCGTAGCTGACAGGTAAATGTCAGTAAGGTCATCTATGATATATTATCATGTTACACACTTTGGCTGGGCGTGTCTCTCTCAAAAAGGTCTGATGTCTAATAATCTGGTTCTCCAATTTCCCCTTTTGCAAGCTGTCCCTCTGAAATCAGGTCTGGGTGGATTATAGATTGAGAGCAAGGAAAGAATAAAGGTTCAGGTTGACAAAGAAGAACATAGAAGAATGAATAGAATAGTTTGAGCTTCTGCTTCTGTTTTCACCCAACTATAGATAAGGCTGAGAATTCTGGGAATTCTTGTCTTTGGATTCACTAGGTACCTGAGGTGCCTGATTGCAAGGCAGAGCAGAAGGGCTTAAGCTTAGTTCACTTTTCATCGTTTTTTTGGTGACAGAGTGGTGCGGATCGTCTTTAAAGGAGTCAAGATGGAGGACTAAAAGGATTCATTGATCCCAAGAGAGAAGTAAGATTAAAAAAAGGGGGGTTCAGGGACTTGTGGTTTTCCCAGCCTGCTTTATGGGTACGAATTTGCTGAAGTCCGTGGAGTCCCCTGGGTTAAAAACAAAGGTCTCGTTTTTTTTTTCTTACATCTGCTGTGTCTCTAAATGTGTCGGCGGCGATGGTGGTGATGATGGTTGTGCATGTCCTCCATGGTGATCCTCCCCCACACACCGATCACAAATGTTTCAATCTCACACTCATTGTCCCCACGAGCGATGCGGAAGTAGCCGTTCTCACCCCAGTTCTTTCCCCAGGAGTTGGCAGCAATCTGAAAAGTAATGTACAATCCAACTTAGAAAGAGTAGACACAATTTCACTTGGTAATGCATCACTACCTGTTCATACTTCACCATAATAATGTCCATATTTGTGACAACAAAAAGCTCATTTTGGCTGGACAAGAAACATTTTTGTTTTACACTTACCCAATATTTTTTCGATGTCCCATCAAAGTTTCTCTCCTCTCCCCACCTGGTCAACAAAGCAGAGATGATTATTACTCGATAAGCATTCAGGTAAATAGCATTGGAGAACAAAATATCCTCAAATATCAGCTGTGCGAGAGATGCACTGCTAATACTAAAGCTTGGACACTTTCCAACAAACATGTCTGATGTAAACACCTCTCAGGAATGTGTCGACCTCGGACACATTTGGCATCACAGATGTAGAAAAAACAGGTAGGGTCTATATATGTTCAAGTAGAGGAAGCAAAACCTTTCATCTTGATAACAACATCCTGAAAACAGAGTATTTATGGCTGGACACCGCCTTGTTGTACTCCTACATCATTCCAACCCAAAGAACATGGAGTTCCTCCTTTTCCTATGCCATTTCCTAACCTCAGACATAAAACAAGAAGTGGAGGGAAGGTTACAAGAAGTGAACATGTTCTTAGTCCCACCAATACACAGAGAGCTCCTAACGAAGAAACAAAAATATATGTTCGACCTCAGAGGCCTATCTTTACCTTCCAACTATGTTCTCAGGAAACCTTGGCAAGAGCCCATACATTTCCATCATGCTTCGCACTTTGGGGTTAGCTGAGCCACGGCCAACTTTCAGACACCCACCGTTTCTGCTCGTCATGATCAGAACATTTTCCCCAGGCCAATTCCCATCCTGTTTTTGCACTCCAAGCCATTCATTTCCCAAGAGACTCCTGGTGCCGAATCGCTTGTTATCTTTTTAAGGGGGATAGGAATGCTGGGAAATAGAGTGGCTGGAGTCAGACTCTGCCAACTGGGTAACCTGCCACCATAACAGAGTTATGCCAGCCATCCATCAGGCGAGTGACTTAATTAGCTCAGTGTTTCCTAAACTGTTGTCAAACGTCATATTGAGCAGCAGCGGACTCATTATTATCAGCTGTGTAAACAAGTGAAAACTGTTAACTTGAGAGAAGATGGGATTTGTGTTTGTGAGTACACACACACCTGCATATTGTGTGTGATCCCATAGGCATGGATGGCTCTCTGCACTTGTATCAGAATGGACAGATCCAGACATAATCGTACCACTGCTGATCTCTTATCTGACTCCAATCAGCTCACTGGCTCACTCGGAGACAATGATGGGCATACCGCTATGCCCACGTGCCCCGCCCTTCCCATACGCCCCTGACCTTCTCTCTCCGAAGTTTGATCCCCGTCTCTCTGTCCGGTGCGGTCGGGATCAGCAGCCCAGACAATGCCCTTTCCACCACAGTGGACCTCAATGCTCTCTCCACAAACTTTCCCAGGCGCTGGGCTTAAAGGAACGCATCGCTGTGGGATTTGGCCTGTGTAAACAAACTGATGCCTGTGGCTGGCAGGTTGGAGCTCAAAAAACTAAACACACACCCCACACCACCTCCTTTACTTTCGCTCCATCTGCCCCCAAACCCCTGTCACTGCCACATCCACCTGTCCTGAGAGCCACAGCATCAGTGGAAGGAGCCAAGCAGCAGGAAGCCTTCAGTGATTGTGTGACTTGTCATCCACATCCTCTGAGTCATTTCAACCTGCATACCTCCGATGCTTATTAACAAAGTTAGGCTGTAGAGATTTTATTACAGTTAGAAATTTCAGAACATTGCGTTCCCATGTGATGTATGTGTTTAGAAGTTTGGGACTCAAGTTTGTAAGTACAGGTTTTAGGATAAGGGCTGATGTGTTTATTGTACACATGCCTAGACATGCTATCTGATGACATAAAATGGAATTTCATGAAACATACATACAAGACACAAGCTCAAAAGGGGACATAAAAGCTGCTCTTAAATGTTTAGTCTACTTCAAAAGCCAATCAGATAAAAGAGAAAGACTGCTTTTATCTGAGAGCTGTGATCCTCTGTCTGGAGTTTTCTTTAGAAATCAAGGACAAGCTCTGATGCCTGCATGTATATCCAGTCAAGCAAACATTCCTTAGCCCCTATTAGACCCATTACGAGGTAGGTGCTCGTTTTTTAAATTTGGAAAGTGATAGTTAGGTGAACAGGAATGTATCATTTTCATGGTAGACACTTTTAAAACCAGCTGTTTTGACGAGAGAAGAGAAACTCCATGAAAAGCATGTTTCAGATTGTTTTACAGGTCAAAACCCCTCCTTCCCCATCACTCAAGTGAACAGCAGCAAATAGCAACCTGTCCATCTGTGGAGGGTCTTAACAACAATATGGCTTCGACGATCGGGACAAAAAAGGGGACGGTCAGTGAGTCAGACGGGCAGAGAGGAGTGATGATAGAAGAGATCAGGCAGGAAAGAAAGGAGGAAGGGGAATAAAGACAGACAGATAGTTGGGGTGGGGGCAGGTAATGCAGGTGTGTCGGCTGTCTACCCGGCTGCATATTTGAGGTCGCCACAGTTATAGATAGAGTAGGAAGGGGGGATGGGGGCTTGTCTGGGGCAGACAGAGGCGTGGAGCCAAGGTGTGTCTCCTACAGACAGGGAGGGATGTTTGTTCACGTACACACTCAGCTTAATGTTAACACACATGCAGGTGAAGCTTTGAATCAGGCAGCTACTAAATTAAAACCTGATTCATCCTAAATAAACACTTGGTCATGTTGAAGTGGCTTCTATTAAAAATGTAGCAACAGTAAAACCAGACACCTGAAGACTTGAGACACAGTAGGGAAAGGCTTTCTATCCAGTCCGCATTCAATAAAGATGTAAATGTGTCAAACAGATGTTGACAACTCCCACTTAACAGAAGTATAATCATCAGAAGGCCTAGAATCTTGGCAAGTTCCAAAAATACATTTTTGTGCAAGAAGCAAAATATTCTGCTAAGGGTCATTGTATAAACACGGCGCTCATTTTCCTCTGATATCAAACGCAGGGTGGAAAGCTCAACTTTGTTTTTTACGTAGTTATGCTGTGTTCAAGCCATTTAAGTCATAAGCCCTATATGCAAAGGGAATGTGACAAGTTGTTATCATAGAAATCTAGAGGGAGAATATGATTACCCCTTAGCTATAATTACACAACAGCTAACATTAGCATTCAACCACTTCCTAGCTAACTAAAGTGTTTGATAGTGTGACACATTAAGGTGGTAGAAAATCATAGTTTATGTTAGTTAACTTAATTATTAGCATATGTCAATGAATGCTAACGTAAATGACAGCTGATATAAATGCTGGCACCATTAGGTAATGCTGGATTGGAATTGGTCAAATGCTCACATTAGCAGCTGAAACTGATCGCTGTACGTAGCCTATTTCATGGTTTTATCAACTTTGCTGTTTTACTTTCGCTGCTTACAGACAGACATTTGAATGAATATGGTAGCTGACTAATAGGCTGTTGATTCAGGGAGGAGTGTCAGTAATAAATGTTTTGTACTGTTGGACTGTGTACCAACAACTTACCCGATGATTCTGATTGAGTGTGTTCCATGTTTACGGTATTGTGGTTGTTTGGTGAAACTGACGTCAGTGTGTTTGTAGATCCCACTCTTATAGACGAAGAAATCCTCGTGGACCTCCATAATTGCTGCAAGACAAAACAAGCATGGAGAATTAGTTAGGGAATATAACAACATAACACACACACACACACACACACAATACATATCTTTTATTGAGGCTGTTGAATTAATCATACAGGGAGAGATAATAATCTTATTAAAACAAGCATTAATCTGAAAGTTATTACCTAATTTCACCAAACAATTTAAAATGTATCCCCGAGTCACACACACAGACATCCGACACTGTGTGTGTGTGTGTGTGTGTGTGTGTGTGTGTGTGTGTGTGTGTGTGTGTGTGTGTGTGTGTGTGTGTGTGTGTGTGTGTGTGTGTGTGTGTGTGTGCGTGTGTGTGTATGTGTGTGTGCCAATGTGATTTCAGCTGTGAACTCCTTGTGACTTTTCAATTTCAGCTCAATGAGAATATCTCTCCGGATGTACTTTTGAGAAAGTCCCTCTTTCGGATGTGTATACCTGCACAAAACCCCCCAAACACACACACACACACACACACACACACACACACACACACACACACACACACACACACACAGTTTTCCAGCTCGAGAGCGTGGACAACCTCTATTTATCATCCATTCACACTAACACACCATTCTTGAGTACACAGACACGTACCTCTTTGCCTTTGTGTCAGAGCGAAACTCAAAGCCAAAAAGGAAACTCAACATGAAGCCAATGCATTCTCCTGGACTGCTAAACAATATAACAAGGCTGGCACAGAGTCATAGAGAATCACACACATACACACTTTGACACACTTTGACACACACACCTACACGTGACTCTTCTATCTAAGTGTACTTGACAATGGCCCAGATGGGCTCCAGACAGCAAGGCAGGCTAGTAAAGGAAGGTTAGTTCAAACACGCTGACATGAAGGCCCATCATTTCTGACCAGGTGGCTCGGGTCACAGTTGAAAACGGGGGCAAAACCATCAGGATGACAAGGTCAAACATGATATCATCCGAGGTCAGACACCCAACACAAGCCTTAGAGGTGCATGTTTTTGTTCCCCCTGAGAGTGTAGTGTTGTTTTTATTTATTTTTAAAGAGCAAACGTGTTGCTTAAATATTAATATGTTGGCTTACCTTGCACAGGACCGTTATCCATAATTTCCTTCATGATCTCCTTTTCCTGAGAGAGATAGATAGAGAGAGAGAGAGAGAGAGAGAGAGAGAGAGAGAGAGAGAGAGAGAGAGAGAGAGAGACAGACAGACAGACAGACAGACAGACAGACAGACAGACAGACAGACAGACAGACAGACAGACAGACAGACAGACAGACAGACAGACAGACAGACAGACAGACAGACAGACAGACAGACAGAAGGATCATTACATGTCGGTGAAATGGAGAGGCTAAAAACAAACCCCCCCTGGATGTTAAAAGTCAGTTAACAAGATTGAGTCCAGGAGGGTCCTCTGGCTTTAATGCCTGGCTTATTGACTTCACAGGCCATCAGGGGACAGAAACAACAGGCTGTAATGATTTCGAGAAGCATTAGCTGCCGTTAAGCTCTGACGGATGTTGGCTGATAAAACCACATGTTGGCTGCAGCTCAGTGGTTAAAGCTTCATGCGGTGACTGTTTCTGGAAACAGATTGACTAGTGATACGTGATACTCCGTTCTAATAAGGATGGGAAGAGGGATTCTCTGCTTGAAGCGGACTAAAATGAGTATTTAGAACTTCTAGCTTTCAAACAAGTTTCTCATTTTGATTCTTAAAATAAAATTACAATGTAAGATGATATTTAAAGTGCAGTTTTTTTGCCTGCTGGACATCAAATATACAAAGAGTACTCCTGACAAACAAAACACATTACGTTCTAATTCAATATAATGTTTCAATCAACCTTCTCAGTCCTGAATCCACCAGCCTGGACCTGATAAACACACCTTCTTGCCCTCTATTGATTCAGTAAGGGGTGCTGTTGACCATTAAGTTCTACATTCCCAAGTTCACTCACAGCCGAGTCAAGTACGCATGAGGAAAGCATGCAAAAACACCTACTGTAAAAAGCACGTGAGAGAGATTACAGTTTACTGTAGCACGAGGAAATCCCTCAAATGTACAGAGATTGCATGAAAGCTACTGGAGATTCAGGAACATGTTGTGCTGCGAGGGTGTTGTAAAGATGTGGGATATCTATGAATGAGTGTGTGTGTGTAGTTTAGTGTTGTTTACATTGGATGAGAGCCTGTAGGGCGGTGTGGACTGGTAGATGTCGTTTTGGTAGTTGTGTGTGTTGGGGCAGCGCTGCGTGGCCTGCCTTTTCCCCCGGCCAATGGAGCGACTCTGCATCATGCAGCGTCCCACCTCTGCTGGCGTTTGCTGTGGGGGCCGGTACGGATAACAGTCCTCCGTCACCACTCTGTGAGAAAAGAGGAAGATTTGAAATATGAGCCAAACTGAAAGTAAAGCAATCACTGAGACGTATTATATATTGCAGTTTCTTGTGTCTGCCTTATTTAAAAAAAAAAAGGTTTCTACCCTCTACGCCGGAGGTACCACCAGGCACCATCTATGCGGCCCCCTGCACAGCCCCCCTGGTTACGGGTGTCACAGGAAATAAGATTTTGGGGCGACAGCCGGGGAGTCATGTGACCCATTGACTGGATGGATATTCTGTCCGAAGCCACAGCTGAGGAAAAGATGCACAACATTTTAATATTTAATTTCATTTTAAAAAGAGGTTAAAGATATTTACAATTGTTAAGGATATTTCAAGCACAAACCTGAAGGAAGAAGCTTTATGGAAAAAGTGATTTTTGTTTGTTTGTTTTATTGTCTATTTAAACTAATGCAAGTTAACCTGACAGCTAAATACATTTAAAAAATACTGTATTCCTTCATTTCTTGATTTTCCAATCTTTTTCCTGCTCTACCTGCAGTTGAGAAAGCCCAGGAGGCAGCACAGTTCCCCTGGTCCAGTGGTTCATGAATCTTTCCCGGCCATTTCTCTGCTGAGTTGAAATTAAGTGGCAGAGGGTCGTTCTGAGGATCCATGTTCATCTGACAGAGAGAGAAAGTTTGAAAAGAGAGAGAGGCGGTCATTACAAGCCTGGAACAATCAAGTCATGAGTGCACTATTGCTAATGCACTCTGAGAAACCAATGTTGAGATGTGACAGACGAAAGCTTGAATAATGATTAAAAGAGAAATATAATTAAACCCGCAAAGCTGTGGTGCGGGGGGAGTAGAAAGTCATTATTTGAACAGAACATAATACAAACTTTGTCCTTAAGTTAAACTACTTTGTTTGAAAAGTTTAGATAACATAAGTCTACTGATGCACCGTCTAATGGGTGCTCTTTTTCATAAAAGATTAGGACCATTAGACCCTGTGTCAATCTGGGGCACAGTAGAACATCCTAGCATCAGATTTTATTCCTCACCAATTTGGGGGCTCCTATTTTACATCATGGCTTGCCTCCAGAGACCCCCCTCCCCTCTGTCCGACAAGGAAAACTTTACACTGTGAGGGACATGTGTAAAATATGAAACTCAGGAAAAAAAAATGTGCATGTGTGAAAACAGCATCGATGCCAAACAAACTTTCTCCACCAGTCTTAGCTTTAGGTTGGATGCTCTCCTAATCTTCAAGTAATGTGTTATCTCTTGCCTCTTCTGCATTGCATTCCTCTGTTTAATAGCGAGGTATGCAGAGTTTAAAAGGACACCTGATGCATAACTAAGGAATGTGCTGCTGGTCAGATGTTTGTATGTGTGGAAGGTCAAAGTCCAGAAGCACAAACACCTGACACACCTGACCCCAAGGAGTGATACAAGAGCAAAAAATAAGCTGCAGAGAAAGGTGTTATGTAACAAATTCATTGATGGATACAGTATATCCCATCCCTTACGTATGAGTCAGGTGATAGACAGAGAAGAAGAGAGGGGAGAGAGATTTATGAATGGACTGTGAGGCTTTGATCTGGCTCCTGGCACAGGTAGGGACACGTGGACAGCGGAAGAAGGAGGAGGAGGAGTTGTTAGGTATTTTAGTTGTGGAATGCAAGCATGGGGGAGTGAGGATGGATGGATAAAGGGATGGACGGATGGAGGAGGTGGAGTTGCAGACTAGACAGACTCCTTGCAGACTCCTTTTATTCTACAGGCAGCCACCGTCCTCCTCCATCTCTCTGCGTGTGTGATGTTTTGGTTGTCTTATGTAATCTGTCTGGCTAAAATGTAAACAAAGACTGAGTGGATCAGAGGAGGACGAGGTTCCAGACTGAGACAGAGACGGCATCACACAGCAAAGACAAGCCACCATAATTAAGAGGAAACATTTTGATCAGCGCTCCCTTGTTGTATTGTGTTTTCAGTCTGCATATTACAAACCGCAAAATTAAAGGTAGTATGCAGTGGGTTTTGAAGAAGGGCAACATCACAACACAACTGCAAAAGTACATTGCACCCTCACTGCTAGTTCTCCACACACACATCTATGACCTACATGTGTCACACACACAGAAGTACACACATGTTTCAGATCACAAACACATGTTTCAGTTTAAAGCCAAAAAGTATAATTGAAATAAAATGTGACTTGCTGTTTGGAAAATAATTTAGTAACAAAAACTTTGCCGTGAAAGCATTTTTCAGGAATGTGTTTGAAGAAACACATTTGAGTGAAAAAAGGCGCCAAGTTTGACAATGACAACAAAAATGTCAGCCTCAGATTATGGAAAGTATATAAAATGTAATGATGAGAAAAAGTGACGTTTATTTAGCAAAACCATTTCTAATGAAACAGCATTACAAAAATGACTACAAACATAAAGATCATCAAATTTGATGAATTTTAAACTATGTTTGTCCTTTGTACAATTTTACTGAAGTGGAATGTTAGGGAGAAACCTGGGGTTAAGAGGTCACACCCACTAGTTACAAGTAACATGATATTCCTTTAATCACTGTTTAAAAGTAAGGTCAGAGGTCAAAGGTGAGTTCCAAAATGAAAATAGAGAAATTTTCATGACTTGCTTGAGGGCATTTTGGCAGGATATCAACCCTGAAGCTTTTTTTCACACGTCCCTCGCAGAGTGAAGTCGTGGGTCGGGTGGAAGTCGTGACGTGAAAAAGACAGGCCAAGATGGCAGGCGACCAACAGAGTCTTAAGCCATGATGATAGTTTTTGCCTTTATATTATTGCTAAATGAATGTATTCCTATAGCACAACGTAAATGAAAGCGAGGGGAAGAACACGAGCAAGCAGAAAAAATAATGAAAAGTGTCACAACAGGCACCATGATGGTATCCATTGTGCGCCAGTCGCAGGTTATAGACAAAATAAACACACCCTCTCACTCACTAGCAGTGAATCTTTCCTAAATATTTCCTAATTCTGTCGAAGTGACCAATTTGGCTGTACACATGCAGCTAACCTCTAAATTTGCAGGACATTTTCTGTTTTATGCATGTGTGAAAACACTTTTGGTCATTCAAGTTCTATTTTAACCAAAAGCCATGTTTGAGGATGAAGACTGTCCTGTACCTGCATCTCATTCATGTTCATTATAGTCCTGGAGGGTCTTTGTGTTCCCAGGCGGTACCTGATGCCCTCATCAAGAGTCATCCCGTAGAGCTGGCTGTAGTTTGCTGCCTTCCACCTGAAAGTAGACAAGGAACTGTGTAAGAAAAGTCCTACTGGAGACCTTCAAATACCACCATGTATGTGTTTGTTTCTGTGTTTGTATTTTACCCATAGTTTCCTCTGTTGACGGCATGGATCATTTCAGGCTCCATCAGACAGGCGTTCTGCTCACACTCCCAGCGTCCTGTGGTCCCACATGTGCTGCAGAGGACCGACAAAATGAAGGGGAAATAAATGAGACCATTAAAGGCATCTAACTGTCATAGAAATATTCCCATATTCAGGCTCAGAGTCAGTTCAACAGGTCAACAGCTTAAACAGAAAAATACAAAGAAATATGCAGAGAGTCATTGGAATTCACAAATAAGAAAGAAATACAACGTCTTTAACTGGAAAAAGACAAGTACAAATGCGGGGGTGAGAAATTGAGGGAGAGGTCAAAGAGACATTAAGCCTTTTAAGGCTGCAGAACATAGATCCATTTTTAGTCAGAAGAAAGCAGAGCGACTGAAGAAGTCAAGAAGATGACAGAAGATAGGAAAACAGGAAATTAACAACAATGTTTCCTTTAGGAATACTTAAAAATAACTTAAACTGCGTACATTCTGATGACTCATTGTGTGTGTGTGTGTGTGTGTGTGTGTGTGTGTGTGTGTGTGTGTGTGTGCGCGTGCGTGCTTGCGTGCGTGCGTGCGTGTGTGCGTGCGTGCATGCGTGTGTGTGTGTGTGCGTGTATGTGTGTGTGTGTGTGTGTGTGTGTGTGTGTGTGTGTGTGTGTGTGTGTGTGTGTGTGTGTGTGTGTGTGTGTGTGGCTGAGAGACAAAGACAGAGAGAGAGAGAGAGAGAGAGAGAGAGAGAGAGAGAGAGAGAGTGGTCAGAACAGCATTAAGACCCTTTACTTTGATAATTTATTCATAGTAAGTGCACCATTAAGTTTAAAGAGCCTCTTTTAAATAGATGCCCCTTTCTTTTGAATACAGTATTGTGTACTGTTATAACATTTTAAATTGTGCTGAAGTATATGTTCATTGAAATGCTAACCTTCAACAGTTTTAATGAAACAGATCTTGAAATACAACCTCAAAGCAAAATTACTGCCAAATTTTACTCCAGACCACTCACAGATACATCATCACTTCAGTTCACCTTAAGCGATACTTGAAAGTTAATGTGTTGAAAATGTTGGTGTGCAGTAAGTTAGCTTAGGCTAGCATTATGACTAAAATCTGCTGTTATTAGCTACCCTGGCTCTGTCTCAAGGTAGCAAACACAATTCTGCCTTCTAGCATCCAAAAGGCTCACTGATCCACACATTATACCTTTTTTGAATTTTCCATGGAAAAACCAAAGTAAAAAAAACATTGTGTAAAGCTTTATGCTAAGCTAAACTAACTGACTGCTGACTCTAGCTACATGGTTATTGTTTTTTTTCACCATTCAACTCTCAAAAACATTGAATTAAATGATTTTCTACAATGACAGACTGTACCACATTGAAGTCTGTCACAGCGAAGAGAGTATTCAAGGAATTATCAAGTAATTAAGTCACCATAAATTACTGTGTATATCAGTTAAGGGTCAGCAGAGGTTTTTGGAATTTAATTTCGTAATAAATGAGTGTGTTGTAAGAGAGAAACAATAAGGGGTGTTTCCTACAGACGTGTATAGTCCTCCATCCATAAAGTCAACTTTACTTTCGCCATCATGTTTACAGATACAGGAACCTGCCCGAGAGAATCATTCAACACAAACAATATGGCGAAGAAGCCAAAATCCCCTTAGTCCCGTTGGAAGCCTACCAAGTGTTTATCACCTCTCAGACTGCACTCCTCCCTGCTGAGAAACAAATACTTTACTCAAACACACACTGTACACACACACCGGTAGAGTATAAACTGTTGTTTTTCATTTTAGAGACAACAACCTTTCACCTCTCCCTCTCTTCAGCAGAAACACGAACATGCAGGTCAGTGCCCGTGGGTCAAAAACAACAATAAATTCACGCGGCAAAAGTACAAACACACACACAAGTGCACACAAAATGACAGGCGTAATGACAGACTCATGGAGAAAGGGGATAAAGAGTGTGACTGAGGAAGAAATATGAGGGCTGTTGGGACGGCGGGAGGCCATTTTTTAAATTCTTGGTCACACTCCTAAAGACAACCTTTTAACCCTGAGACCTAAAACAATCACACACACATAGATATAAACAAGTACACACACATCAGGCTGATATGAGGTTTTTTCTGGTCTTATCTTGCCACTGATGCTACCGAATCAATGACAGTGACAAATAAAAAAAATAATAAAGTGATAGCCTGTTAAATCTATGGTCAATAACAATGATAAATCTGCCATAAGGTTAATTTAAACATAATCGGGTTCCACACAGGCACAGAAATTTCCCAAAATATTCCAGTAGGAGCTGCGTCTGTGAAAACAAACAACCACATTTTTCACCCTGACCTTTTCACAACACAGAAGGTAATACTCAAGACAATAGCATAGGTGTGTGAGACGGGATGATGGGGTTAATTAGCCTGTGATTAATATGCAACGCGAAATAGTTTCAAGTAATGAAACTGCTTTATTATGTTTTCAGTCTGCCAGTATGATCCATTCCTCTACTCTATTCATACAGTAAATAAGTCCAGTTACCGTCATCATGGCATCATCTGTTGCTCTTGCAGCATTATGGTGCATTTTCGGCATGTACATTTATCTGACAGGACCGCAGAAGAGAGAGAGGAAATTTGGGAGAGAGGCGGTAGCCATCCATTAAATTGTTGGGGCCATGAGTAAAGCACACGACCAATGCATTGCTGTAATATACTTATACTGTTATCTGTTAGTAGTAGTAATTCATACGAAGCAACTTTGTAATAAACTAAAAAACAGTGAGTACTATGTTTCAGGTAATAAATACACATGTATGTAGCTGAAGCAGACTACTTTGTGTATTTTATACTTCATGAATATATTTTTATTTGTTAAATGGTTAATGTTTTTAAAAATTCATATGATCGAGTTCCTGCTTAGGAAACATTTAGTGTTCGACATATCAACACCAGCCTGGAAACTATACGACAGTAAAGACAGCCAAGCTTATTTTGGATGATGTCCAATCTGAAGTGGTCGCATACAGAGATAGTTTATCCTTTGGGCTGTGTGAGATTGTCGGTGTGAGCAGGAGGTGCCATGTTTCAGCTCATTTGGAGTAGACCAAGACTTGTCAGGATGTGAACAGCTCAGGGAGGAAAAGGCCTCAGCTGGTGATCTCATTAACATGCTACATCTTTACACGCAACAGCCAACAAGAATACTGGTGTGTTCATATGACATGCAAATTCAGGTTGTGCAGTGTTTCTATGCTGTCAAGTGTTAACAAATCTGCAGGGGTTAACTGTAGGAAAGAAAGTTTAAACCAATTAGGATAGTGATGCCAAATAGAAGGTTTTGACGGATTGTAGCTGTGTTATTTGGCTGTTTGACGAGGCATCCAAATGTGCTCATATCAGTGGATAGTTAGGACTTGTAGGAGGTTCGATAAGGGCCTGCTGGAGCTTGACATCTGCTAATGAGAGACATTGGAGGGTAAAGAGGGAGAGCCGCATGTATTCACAAAGAGGAAGAGGAGTTGGAAGGAAGCAAATTTGGGAAATCAATAAGTGGAGAATGTGGGAGTAGGAAATGGGAGTGTGCATGTCCCATTGTGCCAAAGTTGTGGTGTAAATTTTCAAGAGACCATGTGTGTTGCCTTAACAAGCACGTGTGAGAGGGTACGTGTGTAAGACTCTTTTGTTGGGAGGTGAAAGGGGGAGTTAACACAGACATGCTGTTGTCCTGGAAAACTGGCGGCTATTTTTATCATGCAGCTTGTTTTTGGTAAACCTCCACAAGCGTTTCAGTGAGAAGTAACGTCAGCTCCGCCATTTATCACCTCACTCAGATCCCTAAGGTCAACCCTAATTCAGCTGTCTTGATAAAAGTCATACTTCAAGGCTATCATTTTGACAAAGCACAGCTACTGGAGTCTAAGAGTTGCAGGTTTAAATAAGAGGATGTAGGGATCAGTGGGGTCAGAGTCGTTTTTGCTAGACATGTCATGAGTTTGCTCTTGTTGAATAGATGTACTTATAACAAATGTCCTATAATGGGTGTTAAATCAACAGTTGTGTCCAAGTGTTCATACTCTCACACGTACACATACAGCAACTTTTAGGAACATCAAATGACACAGAGGTGTGAAACCTCATTGAAGCACGGGTGAGGAATTCACTTTCTCTCCACTCACTTAACCTCCTCCCCCTTCCTGTAGTCTTTCAAGAGATGCTCTTCTCTCCTTGACTGGCGTCGATATCATGAACAAAAAGGACAACAGTCATATTGACTTTGTTGGCCTCAGGGTGTAGAAGGCCGCAGAGATAAAAAAAACAAAAACACTTAACTGTTACCAAGAGCTAATCTGAAATACTGTTTTTAGCAACTCTTCACTTCATGTCAGGGTTGTGAAGTCAAGAGTTGTTTGTTAATCTGTTTATCTGTAGCCCTGAAATGGAAAATAGAATAGGCCTACTTCATATTCAAGGGTTGTGTCTGAAATCACACACTCATTCCCTTCTCCCTACTCACTATATATTCAATTCAATGTAGAGAACTATATAGTGCACTCATGCAGCACAATTAAACAACATTTCAAAGCTAAATCAAAGTAAGAAATTTGACAATGGCAGTCTAAAATGTTCAAATAATAATTAATAACTGTTTCTTTATGCATAACCTTTTTCAATACACAAACAGTCTAGAGTAATGCCAGGATGTGCATTCACAATGTTTACCATCATTTTTGTGTGTCTTGAAAGGCTAACATGAATTATTATCTAACATGTAGTTAACCTATAGCCGAGGCTAGTTGTAAAGTGGATTATTGGACACATTTTGACCTGGAGAGGACACAGATGTGAGCATCAAATTTCATCTAAAAGTAGTATCAATGGGTGTTCCAGTCTACCAAAGTTATGAAATTAGGGATACTGACAGGGACCGACATTGCCATCCAAAAAGTCACACAAAAAAGTTTTCCAGCGTTTGATTATATCAATGTTTCAGTATAGAGATGTGACACTTAAGTAGGCGTGAAGGCTTATTGGTTTCATTAACTTCAAATGTGTTACTGTAAAAGGCCTTTTTTCACAGCAGTCTCTTACAGACAGAAAAGCACAGGTGTAACACCAGTTGTGTTAACAATGGCTTTGTAGACACAAATGTCACAAATGACAGCACCCTGAAACTCAACCTTTAAATGGAATTCAGCCATCATTAATTTATGATTAACATCTGTGCTTTTCTTCCTGTACGATGTTGCTAATTGTGAATACAGTTATATAAGTAAAGGAATTTCAAGTTGACAGGGTCAGTGTAAATATATGATGATCATGGGATCAATGCAAGATTTCCACTCGAATCCTGAATGTTGCTCCATAAAGCCACCAGTGGGTTCATTATAAGAAACACATGCTGTGCACACACTTATTTCGTAAACCCACACAACTCCATTTTAAATTCCAGCACAGATCCCTTAGGTACTGTACGCCAGCGTTAGTTTAGAGAAATTTGATGTTCGTCATTTGTTGTTATTCCTCATTCTTAACAACATTGTCTCTTATGTTTCACTTAATATCAGCATGCAATGGTTAATGTGGAGGTTAGTAAAAGTAAATACAGAGCACATACACAGAGAGAGGGGGAAATGTTATTTCAACTGTAAGCTACTCAAGGGAACATTTATGGGAAAGCCCAGGATTTAGGGTGTTAAGGAGACACAGGGGAAGAAAGAGGGGTTTACATACCATAAATTGCAGTTCTCTTTGTATGTTTGCCCTGTAAAGAACCTGTTTCCATTTCTTTCACAGGTGCCTGAGAGGAGAAAAAAGAAGGGCAACTTAATATGAATGGATTTTTAAAGTGGCTAAACAAAAAAGATCCTTCTAATAATCCAAAATAAAGCCATGCCCTAAATACAAAGATCCGACAAATACAGCACTCACACTAAATACCATACAATCACAGTGGCAACATTTCTTCAGTAGCACAGAAACTGTTACTGTTTAAAAGTGTTAACAGTACACCCCTGGTGTGTGTGAGTGTGTGCATATAGTATGTGAGTGTGCAGAGAGAAAATGTGAGGTCTAAGGAGCTCTGAGCTCCAGTAATCCAGTGTAGGAATGTGGTGTTAGCTTCTTTCCTGGCTTCCCAGGCTTCTTGGGCCCTCGTCATGCTTTAACCAGCTCACGCTCCACTTCACCACCTCTAGAGAAACTGAAGAAGAGGGCTACAGAAGAAGCTCCTTCATTACCTGCAAATAAAGCTCCAAAAATAGGCTGTGTTGACGGTTGCAAGTTATATTAATGTAGGGGATTGCATATCATTATAATTTCACAATTTGCCATCCATCAGACACTCGAAAGAGTCCAGAGTGACATTTGGCCATAAACAAAAGTAAAACAACACGATAACCCATTAGCCACTAACACAGCTAACACAGCTAATGTGCATTCCAAGAAACTCCTAGCTTAAATAATGTTAGCTAGGATGTGACTAATAAACAGTACGTAATCTAGCTAAAAAAAAATGAGCAAGTTAGCATTACCTTAGGAGTTGTCTTTTCAATATTTTAGGTAACATTACAGTATTGGTACTGTAGCTGGAACAGCCTGTTCCTAGCTAACAGTGTAGGCCTATTTAAGTGGCTAAAGCATTAGCTGCTGTCTGACCATAGCTAATTGGTCAACATGTGTTGTTTTAACCTGAAATATTCAGATTACCCTCTTAATTGTCTATTCAGTATTGAGTCAATCATAAGCCGGGATTTTTTTTTATTAACACTACATTTAAATACAACTTGGAACACAGTTGTACGACATTATAACAACATGAGCCTCCTACCCTGTGTATTCACTCAAAGGTAAATACCAAAGGAAAAAGTCAATGAAGTCCACTTATCATAGTCACAAACTACGAAAACTGATTAGCAGGGATCATACTTTTTGCATTAATGTGAGCCATTACAGTTAAAGTTTAAACCGTTGTCATAAAGATTGTGTAAACTATACTGACTTGGTGAAAGATTCACGATGAGGTCTATCTATGTGTTGATTTACGGTGAAAAGTATTGTCAGTGTGAATTTCATATGGAATTTAGGGTATGAGCTGGCTGAGAAGTTACAGTGTTTGCTATCTCTCTGGTGTGAGGCCCAGAACTGAAAGTGTGATTTATGACTGAGGCACTCTGATATGATATCCATCCCCTCTGTCACAGCTGTCTCACACAGGCTATCACAACTCAGTCTCTGAAGAGCTGCAAAAGTTACACATTTACAGAGAAGGTATTTATATGGAGGAATTTCTTTGACCTAAAGGTGATTTCATGTAGTGTCTAATGTATCAGAATGCACACTCTTATTCATGCTTTGGTGTTTATGTCCCACCTTGTCATCCAACCTGCACCTGCACCCACCCCTCTGCCTCCCATCCTGCGCCCACTGTCTGTGTCTCCTCCTCCTCCTCCCTCCACATAGTCCACATTCTTTCTCCTGACCTCCATTCATCCCTCCATCCACTTCGCCGCCCTCCCTCTGTCTGGCTTTATAAGAAGCCTACTGTTCCCTCTCTGTTCTCAGGTAGGTCTCTGCTGTTGCTGGCACATTTTACATCTCCGCTTTGAGAGACTGACTGACTGTGTGGGGAGTCCATATGTTGTCGAGTAAGGTAGTTGGGCAACTATTATGTTGAACTTAGATTTTTTGGGAGATCAGGTCTTTTTCTTTTCTTTTTTACCCTCTATTTACTTATTTTTAACACTCCCTTCTTAAACAAGAGAGCTCTAACAATCATTTGTTCATAAAATCCTGTTATGCCATATGCAAAAGAAAAACAATACTGTCTGTGCAAGTGAACTTCATTCATTCTCGTCAGATTAAAACTTTCAGCAAGCCCTCTCCTGCCAAATTTGACCACTTATGTTGTCTAACATACTGCCAAGACACTAAACCTTCTTCACTTACCAATAAAAGGTGGCTCGACACCTAAACAGTGACCCCAGAAGTCAGGGCAACAGTCGGACACGGTGCGGTTGCAGAACAGGTCGCAGTAGCAGATGGTGTCCAGATAGGGAACAGTGCAAACGTCATCTCTGCCGGGGCAGCAGCCACCTCTCCTCTGGCAGTACGAGCCAAACGGGTCCCTGATGCCACCAACATGGAGCGGACTTGCAAGCTCCCTTTTGGTTCTTCTGGACACGATTCTGTCTGCAGTGCTCTTTTCCACCACCAGGAGCAACACCACCACTGAGAACAGGAGAAGCTTCATGACAAATCTGTGTAGGATAAAAAAAAGATGTTACGGTACAAGTATGGAGCATAACCGGGTTATGACTTACGCCAACTTCCCAACCTACCCCTGCTGTGTAATTCACACACACACACACACACACACACACACACACACACACACACACACACACACACACACACACACACACACACACTAAACAATATACACTCAGTAACACTCTAAAGACACATTTAAATAGAGCGTCAGCAAAGGGTCCCACGCGATACTTGGAGATCTTCAGCTTATTTTTTTCAATTTTCCTTTCAAGCTGCCAAGACAAACAGCGGCTAAATATGAAAATACACTTAGCAAGAAAGTGATGGAAAACAAGAACACAATGTAAGAAACAGAAGTCTTTAAATATGTTGAAAGATGTATAATCGGGTCACTTCAGGTCTCAGGGTGAAAGGTTATTCAGCTATAATATAGCTCTTTATGTGACTCAACTTTATATGTATGTGATTCCCATTTATTATTATAGTAATCCTTCATACAGTAAGTTCTGGTTTTTGTTCAATCCTGCACTATTATAATGTTTCTAATGCATTGCTGTTTGCAAGGCATTTGCACATAAACCCATCTGAATTTTAATCATAAATATTTTATTTACAGAGGCACATCAGTTCAGTTCAGTTCCTAGTATGATGGAGGGGACATTATTATCCAAGATTAGCATGTTATCACAGGCACGGAAATAAGTAATGTCCTCCTGTCAAAACTAATCAGTCACACGAGAGGAAAGCTGTTACAGTACACATGCAGAATCAATGTGGACCTCAGACACAGTGAAGTTTATCTGAGTGCCTGACAAGGGCTTAGTGACAGGCAGAGTGAAACATACAAATACAGTAAATGTCTACTGCAGCCACATGAGCCAGTGTGATCTCACTTGTGCTCCAGCTGGTGATGCTCTTGAGACAGCAGAGGAACATTAGCTTCAAGCATATTCTGGTAGAAAACATTAAATGGTAACATTTATATTCATAATTGGACATGTTCAAGGTCCTATTAAAAAAAAAAAAGAATAAATAAATAATGATTAAAAAAAAGAGAGCCTACTAAAATGTTCAGCTTTTAACAGACTTATATTACATGAACCTTTGCTCATTTATCCATGCATGCTTGCTACATAACACCTTTAATGATCATGTCAGTGTGTGGAGTGAGCATCTAACTCTCGCTTGTAGGTTTAACAAAGGTCAAATAATAATCCAAATGTGTGGTTGATTGTGCAGATGTGTGTTTGTGTGTGCGCGTGCGTGCATTGGTCTCAGGTTACCAGATGGATGAGTCTATGTGAGCTGGACAAAGTCGGAGGGGGTCAGCCCTCTGCTTACATAAATAGCATAATTAATTAACCAATCAGATTTCAGAGCACAATGGACACTGCACATAAAGCAGGGGCTCCGGAAATGATCTTTGCTGCGCTGTTTTCTGCATGACTGTGCCTTTAGTTGAAAATGCACACACACCCCACACTCACACACACACACACACACACACACTGGAGCATATGGCAGCATGGGATGGGCAGGTCTCCTCCTTCACACAAGTGTTTTGTTGGGGCAGACTCTGAGCAGCAGTGCAATAAAACACCCACCAGTCTGCTCAACGAGCTGCAGGTCAAACTGTGGGTGTAAAAAACACAAGTGCTGATCACACTGGCTGCTGACTGTGCCTTAATCAGTAACTTTCCCATGCAAAGCTATTTATGTAAAGCTCATATAGAATTTAAAGCTCCTGTGAGGAACTTACGTTTTGTTTTTTTATTTTGGCGCCCCCAGTGGAAAAAGAAGTAGCTGTTTTTTTTTTATTCAAAAATCTAATCCTGCTTCTTTCAACAGGGAAATGAATCATATAAATTGAGAATGTTTGCAGATAAAAACTTTTAAAAAGCCTGTTTTGGCAGTGCGTATTTATTTTTTTCACCTGATACCTCTCCCCCCCCCCTTGTTTTTACAAGCATTTAAAAGCCCCCTGTAGAATTAATCAATCTTGTCACTTATGGTCCTGATTGCTTATGTAGCTCATAAAGAGGTGTCAGTATTATTTTCGGTCTGTTTGGTAAACAATTAAAAACTCCTCACAGGAGCTTTAAAATTAAAAAAATTAAAAAATCACAGTCGCTTCAAAAAGACCATTTTGATATTTGTTGCAGGCGAATCAATATTCTAATTTCTCCTGCAAAATGCACTAATTCAATCACAATTAGAAAATTAGGCAAATATGGCATGTGCCAATCAATAGTTAATAAATGTTTGTATTCATATTACGACAAGGTCTCAGAACCTCTTTGTTAAATGAAACCGGGTTTTACAGTCTTACAGAAGCTGCCATATGGCCCATCAAGGCTCCAGACAGCTGCAGCCAGGCTACTGATCCCACACTGCATTAGCACAAGCAATCACATACAGACACTGAAACTCACACTCAGATACATCATTGCACACACTACACTGTAATTAGTTTTTTGTATTGTTTTACTTTGAGGATCCTGTCTAAGGTGTACCTTCATCACAGTGACCTGAACCTGCTTGATTTCTAAGCAACACTTTAATTTGATCAGAAATAGAATATATAAATGGTTAGTACAACCAGATTTCCAATTTGTCTTCCTTACCTTTAGTGGGATAAAGTTATTTGGCATTTGCTCTGTTAGCCCTAACCCTAAATGAAAATGTACAATGTGGACAAATATCAAACCTGGACCTCTAAGAAACATCTCAATGGCTACTTAAGGGGTAAATAAAACATATGTATTTTTATTGTCTAAAGTGCATGAACCTATCTGTGTATATTCCATGCAGTCATATGTCTTATGACGCCACTACCTTCCTGAACTTTCTTGCACAGCTGAACTCAAGATATCCGTGCACCACCCACCAGATAATTCAGGCATCTTGGCTCAGCGTGTATCTATACAAAAGGCCTTTCAGTTCTATTTCCCCCCTCTGTCGCACAGTCCTTGACTTTTATCTGTCTAGCTTAATAGTTCAAAACACACAAGGTCGGGGTAAAGCAGATAACCTTTATCAAATCTGACAGGTGTCTAATTTGGTCTGCACAACAGGTGAATGATGGGAAAACGTGTCTTGGGTGTATTATGAGTCTCATTGGGGAAAGGACACGCTCAGTGAAATCAACAACCTCTAGTACAAAAAAAACGTTTTCCATTCATTCTGTCAAAGCTATTAATAACATGATGAATATTGTATCCACACCCGGAAGGTAAATATTGTGTCATTGAAAAATACTTGGCAAACTTCAATGTCTTTGGGGGGGGGGAGCTCTGATCTCAAAGAAGAATAGAGATTAGCAAAGATGTTTGAAAAGTGCTTCAAATTTTATATAAATCGGAGATATGTATGTTACATGAGATCAGTATAACTCCGCTGCACCTGCCTGACATAAAAGAAAGCTGCTGTAAATTAAGAAAGATAAAAGCTGTTGTTACCTTGAGTTGACAGAGAAATCTTGCTTTTGTAATCCGATAAAAAGTTTAAAAAGTCTTTTTATTTTCTCAGGAAGTTCTTCACAGGTGGCGGTAAAAGGTAAGTCTCTTTCCCTCTGTTCCCACCTCTCTCGCTTTCTCTCTCACTCTCACAAGATCTGCTCTGTCACAATCTCTCATCTCTATATACAGGCAGGCGGCAAGAGCTAGCCACTCCCCCCACCCTCGACCCCCCTTCCAGTCTGCCCTGTGTGCCCTCCCTGTGTTAAATCTGTGCTCTCTCTCTCTCTCTCTCTCTCTCTCTCTCTCTCTCTCTCTCTCTCTCTCTCTCTCTCGCTAATACACTTACACATACTCTAACAGGTCTGCCAGCTCTTCATGTCTTCTTTCCTCTCCTTATCTGACTGAAGCCTCAAATCTGAAAGTGAAATAGTTTGCATCAGACGTTTCTGAGTTCACCCTCCTAATACTTTTTTTTTTCTTCTTCTTCTTCTTCTTCTTCTTCTTCTTCTTCTTCTTCTTCTTCTTCTTCTTCTTCTTCTTCTTCCTCTGTCATATTACTTTCTCTTACTGCAGTTTCCCCTTCACTATCTGTGTTTTTGTGCCTTTGCAGGGTCAAATCTGCTTCTGCTTCTGTGATTCACACAGTTGTAAGCGCTGCTGACATCCTGTCCCCCATCTAGTGGTCAAAGGCTGCATATCTGCGCCTCAGGCAGCCAGGAATTGTGGGATAGCCCATAAAAGGCCTCCCAGCTTCTAGAAGGTTACAAACTAGCCTCTGGAGGTGAAGTTTTGGAAGGCTTACTGGGCAGGACAAATACTTTGAATGAACAAAATATCACAGATGTGATCTGCATTCATTTTCAATGTGTTACTCATCTTGAATCTGTTTTTGTTGTTTTCTTCTTGTGTAACAGCACATTCTCTACAACCTGAACAGAAAGAAAGATGAAATCGACTAGGGGTTTGTTTGTATGATTTTGTGCATGTATTTTGGATTAGATCACTTCTGTATAACATTCAGTCCCCTTTCGCCAAATTAAAGCTCCTGTGAGGAACAGCCTGTGCACCCTGTGGATGTCTTACCTCTTGGTTTGTCTTAATTTGCAGTTGGGAATATTTGCCGTAAAAGCAAATAAAAATAGCACTTTTATAGCTTGCATGAATTGTTTTGCTTGGTACCTATACCTCAGATAATAATAGATCATTTCACAGCTGTGCCACAGACCCCCCTCCGAGCAGAATCAATAAGCCACAGGCTGAATCAATTACTGTGACATTAGTGTAGGAGGTATGGAAAGGGCTTCCTAAAAATCTAATCTCAGGACAAAGGATAGCATTGCCCACACAAAGCTAAATAATGCCAGCATGTTGAATTAGCACATAAATGACACTCTTCTGAAAATGTAAAGTGTGCTCTCACTGGTCATTCATCAGTATCAGCCATGGCTCATGTTAAATGGCTAATTTCTGACCTAATCCAAAAAGATATTCTGAATTAATAAGGCAAATAAATAAGATGTTGAAGACGATGTGCAGTCTTTTGTTTCAGTAATGGACGAGATGCTAAAACACCTGAGTAAACTTTGATTCACATGTATAAGTCTTTATTTTACCACTTGTAAATCAGGTCAAATAACAGAAATAAGGCTGCTCAGGTCAATTTGGATATTTTTAAATAAGTAAAAAACACTTTCATTTAACAAAAAACACTGTGTTTTTAGTATGCACTGAGAGATACTTCCTGCTGCTATTTGTTGAAATACAGCATCTTGGTATACTATACTTACTTACACTGACAGACAAGATAATTGGATCTGAAAACCTACGTAAACTGCTTAAGGCCACATCCTTCAGACTGGTACAGACAGCAAATGTAGTATAATGTCTCATTTTGGAATTTTACAAGATTCACTGAATGATTTATGGTGCGGTTTGACTGTACAAATGTCTACCTGACACTTTTTGAACATATTGATGTCGAGTAGGGCGTCCACATGAACTGATATCCTTATTTAGAACACACAAAATATTAAAATTGCTTTTTCGGATTTGCGTCGCTTTGGATAAAAGCGTCTGCTAAGTGAATTGTGAATTTCAAAAGGACTAAATAAAAAATGAATTGCAAAATAAGTTAAAATCCATCTGTTCTTGAATGGTGATTAAATTATAAGAATTAAATAGAACGTAATGAGAACAAAATAAACAACAATGGTCTAGATTTTAACAATATGGAACTCGTGTTAAAATTACTCCAAATAAAAAAACAGATAAGAGATAGGTATTTTTTTCTTTTTAAAACGTATGCTGTCTTGTTTTCCATCTAGGTTATTATCTCTACCTTTAAAACAGTGACTTTAACTGACATGATAGAAAATAAAAGCTCTCAGACAGTTTCTGTCAGCAATATGAGTAAAGATGAGAGATTTCTGGGTAACATTCGTACAACACTATAATTATGGCTTTAACACAAAACTCCAGGTGAAAGGCATTCTAAGCTATGTTTACAGTGTTTTATTGTCCCCACCTTCTCAATCATTACTGCACATGTTGTTTACCCTCGACTGATGGTTCAGTAGAAACAACATGTAAAGAACGGTATGCTGCGCAGATTCTGGCATCAAATGAGTCATGTATAGAAGAAGATAGTTGTGACACTGCATTGACCGTAAATGCACAAGAAGCTGATTGTAGCCATCTGTAGGAGAAGGTGTGTGTGTGTGTATGTGTGTATGTGTGTGTGTGTCTGAGGACCCTCAGATTATCTCTAATTGACCCCTGAATCAGACGAGGAAGTCACCAGACGAGGGAGTGTGTGTGTGTGTGTGTGTGTGTGTGTGTGTGTGTGTGTGTGTGTGTGTGTGTGTGTGTGTGTGTGTGTGTGTGTGTGTGTGTGTGTGTGTGTGTGTGTGTGTGTGTGTGTGTGTGTGTGTGATTCATGTCCAGTGAATCACCTTGGATGGATGTTACAAATGTGTTTCACAAGATCTGTAGGCGGTGTGTTGTAATACTCATGTATGAGAGTACATTGGATATGTACACGCGTAGGCCCGGTCTGCAGTGACTCAGGCCTTAGTGACCCTTCCAGATGTTTAAACATGACACTCCATTCTTCAGGGCAGTAGAAAAAAAGGAAACAGATATCAGACTAGCAGTGCTGCTGTATGTGAGGAAATTTCCCAGAAATAGACCCAACTGTGGAGGCTGAGGACACACATGGTAAAAATAGAGGCTATACAAGAAGCCTCAACAAGGGTAATTCACTCATATGTACACCAACATTTATGTATATGGAAGTTTTGTTTAAAATAGTAAAAATAAACAACTTTATAATCCATATCCAACTGTAGTGAGTAGTTAGCATACTCATGTGGTTAGCTGGGATTAAATCTATGAATGCAATGAAGGCCCTGTTTCGTTTGCCAGTGATGGTATATTGAAGAGCTTAACTCACACCTGCTGCTAAAAGTAGCTAATCAATGGCCCTCACTTAAATCCTGCAGCCAAACCAAGTGACAACCTCCAGTCTTGAAAAATGAAGCCAATGCGGAAATGTAAAATCCTGCAGTTCGTTGAGTGGCCGCTTGAGGCTGGCTCCATGGAACACCAGAAGTAACATACACATGGCTGTCAAAAAAGCTGTTTTTTCGGCATAAATAAACATGTTTACAGCGTGGTACAAACACGAAACAGGTCTGATTAGTTATTGTCATCACTGGCACACACTGTACGGGGGGTGAATATTTTTTAAACAACCCCGTTTTGATTTTGAAAATGAAACGTGTTATCCATAGTTAGGCGCGTAGCTGACATGATTGACATGTTGGCGCTATGTAACGGTTCGTCAAGAGGCTTAAAAACCCGCCTCAGCTTCGGCTCTTAGCCTGTCGTTAGGTTGACTGAAAGTTAGGCTTAGACAGATTTTCCAGCATGGCGGCCGCTGCCGATGAGCCTCCGGAGCCCCCTGCTGTGATGGATGGCTGACATCACTCAGGCTTCGTCCATCAATATTTACAGTCTTTGAGCCAAACAGACAACTGCTGTCAACACTCCAAAGATGGAACTGTCAAAAAGCAAGCCACTTGACATCTGGAAAGTTTTAAAATTACATTTTTGTTTTAAATTAAAGGGGACATATTCTCCCCCTTTTCCACCTTTTCAAACAGTCCCCTGTGGTCTAAATGAAACATCTGTGCTGTGCTTTGGTCAAAATATAACATGAATCAAGCACCAGAGGAGGTTTGTGACCCTGTATAAACCAGCTCTCTCAGAGCGCTCTGTTTTGGTGTGTGTGTCTCTTTAAATGTAATGAGCCCCCCCTGAGTTTTCCCAGTAGACATCACTCCTCTGTAGCGAGAATAAAAATGGCAGACCTGTGCAAAAGTTTTGCTCTAGGCTGGGGGTGGAGTCCATGGGTGGAGAAAACAGGGGAAAGGAGGGTATTTTTTTTTACCAGAATCCAACTTGTGATGTCACAAATTGAGAAAATTTGAAACGGAGCACTTTTCTCTGTGTGGTAAGACTTATGCAGACCACAAACAAAGGACTGGATGGATTTATTTCAAATTTTGTGGGTCGATAGACACTCAGGTTACCCGGATATATGTTCAAAAACCCTGTAAAAGTGGATTTTCATAATGTGTCCCCTTTAAGATTCAACATTGATTAAACAGTTTTGATGCCTATTGATATACACACAGGACCCTTTACTTACTAGAAAGCTATTGTTGATTCATAATTCCAAAGGCTTAAAATGTGTTTCAGAGGAAACTTTATCTAAAATTGGGTTTGGACTTGACACTTGGCGTGGGCAAAAGATACAAACACATGCACACAAACAGATACTCATCCTGAGGAACAATCCCTCTCTTTCTTCGGACCATTACGTCACAATCCTCCCATGATGCCGTGAATCCCAGCTGCACTGTGTCAGGGTGGAGGAGTGGGGAGTGGTCGACACGCGTCTATCTTCATTCTCTCTGGGGCATTTCCTGTTCCAGGAACATGCAGGAGCTGATAGTAAACAACGATGAGCTGACAGGAGACCCGTGGCATCAATGATCCTTCTAGATGTTTTTAAAGCAGTTAGCAGCAGGTGTGTGGAAAAACATCCACATGTCAGTGTCAATGAGAAGCCCAGATATCTGGAGGGAAATCAGAGTTTCAATGTACTGTTTGTTCTCTCTCTTTCTGCAGCTGGAGTTGTGGCAAACGTCTGTTTTTCGAGAAAGCTTGATGTACTTTTGTTTGCAGCTTCACTCCTCAAACAAAAAACTCTAACACAAACAACTTTAGGAACAAAATATGAGGCACTGCTATACCTGTGCCTTTTCTTTCTTTAATCCTATATTTCCGGTCAGTTTCCAGTCTCAAATTCTCCTTTTCACTTTGGTGAAAAGCAGGTCCTAACATTTGCTTTTGTTCTACTTATCTCATTGACAAAACACCTCTGAAGGTCAGTTATGACTACAGGGATGTGAACATTCTAGTGGTGCAGAAGTAAGTAGATCTGAAACACTGAAAAAAAGATGTTAGGACAATCTCTGAAGATGACTGACCGTGCTAAATGTTAATCAAGAAGATCCAACACTAGAGTTAGAAATAGCACCTACTAAAATGTCTGTGCATTATCAAATATGACAGGGCATGTTTTTTTTGTTAGTACCCAGAGCTATCTGGTTTGCAGGACACGTTTTGCTACCTGGATTGCTTTATGTTCAGTGGCGACTTTTTTGACATATGCCTAAGGCAGTGGTGTGAGTAAAGGATGGAAAAGATAGACAGCATGTTTCATATCACAAGAACACATATAAGACAAGCTACTGGTGTCATGGAACCAAATCCTTGTCTTTTTGCTTTTAAATGAAAAGAATTCGATGAGTCATAGCTTGTGTTTTAAGTCTTTTTTTTTAAATGTTGGACTTATCAACATCCTCTAATGTACAACAAGTGCAGTGAATATGTTTTGTGGAAGTTTGAAAGATTATTTTACACCCATTTGTTTTTGCAGTTAAACATATGAACCTTTAACTGAAGAGAGAGAGGTGCAATGAAATATGTAGACTAACCATCCGTATTGTAGTAGAAAGTACAACAAAAACAAGAAAAAGCCATTTTTCTCTGCAGCGTTAAGCACATTCAACATCTGGGTTGAAAAAAAGAACTGCTCAGCATGATAGCAGGATGTAAGTCACTGTAAAGGTCAGTCAGTCTGTCACCTCGACCCCCCTCTGTGCGTCTGTCACATCAGATTCATATTCATTGTGAAACATACAGATAGATTGTTGCTGACTGAGAAGTGACAGATTCCTTATTCATTGGAAAAACTGAACATCTTAAAATCTATAAGCACATTTATGTCAGCAAAAATCTATTACTGACTCTGCTTAATAAGATCCATAAATTACAAGCTCATCAAATGTTGCAAGGTATTTTGACCCTGTGGAACACATCTACAAAACTTGAATGACACTGACTATATATATGTGCAATCAGCATCATCTGATGCTTCTTTAATGCTCTTTAATCACTTGTTGAACCAATGCTTAGCATTACACCACTTAAACCTATAAGTATATGGGTTGTTTAAGGACAATAATGTTGTGATTTTTTTATCTGGTGATATAATTCATTAAATATTCCCTTAAAGCTCCTCTCAATCCTTGTCAATGCCCTGGTTACCTCTCGTATCTATCGTTGACACTCTCTCCTCATAGCCTTCCCTTCAAGCTTCTCCTTAAACTTCAACTAGAACTGAACTCAGGTGCCCAGATCATTGACAGAACACTTCAATAGAACACATCATCCCTCTCCTCCAACTGGCTCCCTGTCAAACATCACATTGACTGAAAAAAAATCTCCTTTTTACTTTCAAGGGTCTCCATAACCTAATCTAATCGCATCGGTAACTCTGTGATCTCCTTTATACCCTCATAACTGCTCGTACTCTCTGATCTTCCTCCTCCATGCATCTCACTATACCTCCTGGCATCCCAAGGTCCAACTCCGGCCCGCGGTTGACATCAGGCTGGCCCGCCGATCCTTTCTATTTACAATTAAAAAACATTTATATACAGGGGGGAAATCTTCTGAATGACTGTCATTGTTGCCACAGTAAGGTTTTTAAAGCAGCAGGGCGCTGCCGTTTAATAGAACATCTTTGGTCCTGTGCTTGCAGCCTATCACAAGCTTGTGTTGTTGATGGGGGAAAAAAACGGCGCACTGTACTTCTGTGGTGGGCTTGCTTGTCTGGCCCCCGGGTCCTTAGCTTTCTGAAAATTTGGCCCCCTGAACAATATAGTTGAATAGCTCTGCTCTATGGGGTCTTGAGCTTTTAGCTTTCTAGTGGAATTCTCTCCAAAAAGCTCGTTCGCTACTTTCAAATCCTGCATCTTTTTTAGAATTGCTTATTCATTGTGACCATGCCCTTTCTCCTACTTTTAAGTCACCTGTTATTGCATATTGTTTTAATAAGGTCCTGATATTGTGCTGTTTTGATTGTTTTGAAATCTGTAAGTGTCCTGAAAGGCGCCCTTAAATAACATGTATTAATATTATAATATTTCTGATTTACAAAAGCAAAGGAGACCATCAATGTGAAGATTGATTATATCAATAGGCTATATGTTTTTAAATGCCTCTTAACATTGCTGCAGGATACTGTAGGTGCCTTTGTTTATATTTTCCATAGCAACGATTCACACATATTTTTGACTATAATCCATTCAAAATCATCATCATTGTTGGTATTTTATTGCTTTAAATTAAACAGCCCTAAATCTTTACGGTCACAGATAACACATCATGCAACAAAGTCAGTGCCTGTCGGTATTTCTAAGTTGAGACCTCCAGCGTTTTGTTGCCCTACGTATACTCCAATAAGATGTTATTGTATGCAGCATGCAGAGGCTTGTTGCTTTGATTCTTGTGATGTTTTTTAGCCACACATGTAACTCTATGGTGTGTTAGAGGTGTTTTTCATGCTAAAATATTGCTTAAGTTGTGTTGAAAACAACATCATTTGACTGACAAAGGGGAAAAGATTGGACAGTGGAGAAAACAATTCTGTAAGGATTTAATAAATGTGTTTGTCTCCTGAGAAAAGAAAGGAAAAGCACCTCATGGATTTCCTATCATACATACCCTCTTCCTTGCCTATGATGTCATCTCTTTACTTAAAACAAAAGCTAAGAGGAGGCCTCAGGTGGTGCATTCATCCCTCCATCCCCTAGGGACCAACCCAGACTTGGTGGTCTTAACACCATCGCTCAATACCTGACACCCACCCCAGCACTCATCAATCCATCCAACCATCCACTGAAGTTGCTCATCTTTTGTTATGGACCCATAACAAATCTAACAGGCCTGGTTAAATTAGCTATTCAAAGCCCGTATCACACCAGCATTTAGAAAATGTTTAAGTAAAAAAACAAAAACATTTTGCTATAAAAACAAAAACAGGTTAATCAGAATTCCCCTAATCTGTTGATCTTGTTGTCACGTCCAAGTAAATCCAGAAAACGCTATGATCTCAAGTGTAACTCATCTTAAAGGGCCAGTAACCAATTTTATCAACAGCGAGCCGCAAAAGTGTCGTGACTAAGCTCAGTCGTCATCACGTCTTTGTACATTCATATTGATTCTGCGACGGTGTAATATTGGTGTCCCAGTCTGTGAATTCACATTGCAGCATAGCTCCACATCCACACACAGTCAGACATGCACACAACGCTGCGCTCCGCCACTGGCTCAGCTGATCTCTTCTTGCCCCTGTAATGCCTTTGTTATACCCCAGAAGAAGGTACAGAGGTGGAGTCACTTCGTCCCCCCCATTAAGCCTCTGCGACATTCAGATTTGAGGCGAGACGTCACAGGGGCGTAAATATCGCAACTTGAAGCGACAGTCTGAAGAGGGCTAGCGTAGGGCTTAGTGGAGGATAATGTAGCTTTTTAGCTATATTGTTATTTCTCCTTTAAGCTTGCAGATTGTAGAATTTGGCAAATCAAATCAAATTATTGATGGTAAATAAAGTCACACATAGTAAATATGACACTAATTGCTAGAAAACCATGACAGAAAAGTTTGTGAAGGTTAGCTTGTTTGAACTGTGCTTAGCTGACCTATTAATGCATCCTTTTTTTAGGAAAATAGTAATGACTCATCACAGCATGACTCTTACTCAGCTTGTTTTCTTAAAAGATATATTTCCACAAATAAAGTGGAGGCATGATTGGCCCTAAGAAAGAGTTTTTGTTTTACTTGGATGAGACAAGAACTCAGAGGGCCAGCAGAGAGGCTCGGGGGTGGCAACAAAACTCCTCAACTCTCCTGAGTTTATCATCTGTTTGTCATGTCTTATGAAGTTAACTGTTACACAAGCAATACACCAATCTCCAGGGCAATTTGAGACTGAAGAAACATCTCATGGTTCGGATCAATTTGGTTTGCTTGTTTATCCTGGTAATTTAAAGGCTCGCTGAGAGTTATTTTAGGCCAACATTAGACATTATCTGGAAATGTGATCGTCATGCTTCCTCTTTCTTCTCCCAATCCTCTCTCAGGTATCCTACTTGTTTACAATTAAAATTCACTCTCTGGCCTCAGTGGTTTGTGTTCAAACACAATAGGACAGTTGAGGGTCTATTTGGCTACAGGTAGTGGGCGTGAAGGGATTAAACAAGGCAGGATCAAGGTTGTTGTGTGTTGCTAGAGTCTTGCATTGCTTACAGGGTAGAAGGCAGCAGGCAGAGAGTGTATGAGCAGAGCCCCTTGTTGTGTTCTACAACAAGCTGGCAGAGACTTGAGATTCCTGGTCGCCTGCAGAACATCGAGCATCGTGTTCCACGTCAGGCAGTTTTACACAGGCTGTTGTCATGGAGACCAGGATAGAAATGGGCTTAACAGAAATTACGAGAAGCAGGACAAGGAGAGTTGGTTGTGTCACAAATGTCAAGAGGGCAAGGATGTCACAGACAATATAAATGGAAAATGTTGTTGATATGCACTTTGGTCATGTGTTTTTAAATAGAATCCATTTACTGTCATGCATTGACACTGTTTCATCCTGATTGTTTTCACCCTAGTTATTGTGTATGTTTTAGCTAAAAGACATTTTGACAAAAATGGACTAATAGGGACAAATAATATCTCTGATAGGTCACAAAACACTACAACTTCCATTTATTCATGATTCCTGAACACAATTTAAGGTCAAAAGTACGTGCATCTGAACAGACAGTATTTGTCTTCATTCTGCCACATAATCATCCATCCATCCATTTTCCTTACCGCTTTTCCCGTCGCGGGGGGCTGAAGCCAATCCCAGCTGTCATTTGGAGAGAGGCGGGGTACACCCTGGACTGCACGTCACTCAATCGCAGGGCCCACATATAGAGAGAGACAACCAGTCACACTCACATTCACACCTACGGGCAATTTTTAGAGTCACCAATTAACCTAATGAGCATGTCTTTGCAACATCGCTAACCACTGCACCACCGTGCAGCCCACATAATCATGTATAGGTAATATAAGTTCTGATTTTAAAAATCTTTGGCACCTGTTACATCCATTCAGACGCTGAGGTGATTTGCAGATGCTCTTCTGTTTATGCTGGTTTCTTTCCAGAAGTAATTGGATAGTTACACCCACCAATTGTATATATCTCTAGAGCAGAAACAATGGTGCTTGGGAACAAACAGCTGATCTTGTGACTGGAAAGTTGGAGCAACCATAAAGCATTTGTATGAACTTGATATGAGCTCCATAGTTGCTAAAGGCCATATTAGTTTGTTTTACTCAAAATCTAAAGAGAAGTGGAAGATGTGTTGTTTTCATTGGCCTTTAAACAAAACAAAAACCCCAAGCAATGAACTCTCTGTGATGTCATTGTGACACCAAATGACCATTTTCCTCTCAATCTTCCCTCATAAATGACAAGAAACAACAACTACTTTTTCACAAAATCAAAGACAAACAATATTTAGTTATCGTGTACATGTTATTAAAATGCAGATTTTTAAGGTACAATTCAAGCTCAAAGAATACAATATAAGTAAACAACAGAAATGCAAACAGAAATAGTACAACAACAAGAACCAACAATCACACCCTAGAGGACACCACAATAGTATTTTTGAATATATAGTTTTTGAATCCATCAACTGCAGGAGCTAAATCCACTGCATCTGTAGCCCTACTAAAGTTAAAAACCTTAAGATGAAGCAAGTTGTCTGAAAAACTAGATATCACAATAAGAAACCCCTGCTATCTAGCAGCTGCCTGTCAGCTGTAGATAAATTAGCCTGAGGCATGCAGTACTTGGCAGCAGCTTAATTGTTTGATTAAGAAATTGATTTCTTTATCTGATAAATACTACAAAATGACTGAGGGCAGGGGGGCTCAGCCTTTTTTCCGGGGGCTTAAGACTATTATTGCCCCACCTTCAAGCTGTGGTTGAAAAAGGAAACTAAAATCTTTTGATAGAAAACAGTAATAACAAATTTTTTGTAAGAAAACAGATAGTTTAAAGTCTTGTTTTTGAACAGAAAAAAAGGCCATTAGTCCAAACACATGTGTTAGCCATGACATGTGATGTTCCTGACCTCTGATCCCGGAAGAGCTGAAATGTCTTTTTCTCCTTAACCTAAGCAAAAATAAAACCCTCCATCACTATCCCATGACAGCACTTGTTATCTATCATTTTTAAGCAAAGTTGCAGCATTGTGTTCAAGAGGTTTGGTGTTTTTACTAAGGCACAGAGCAGACATTCTCACAGATGTTATCATTAAAGCACAGACACATCAGTGACGGTCTTATCTTCTTCTTTTTTAACCTGTGGCCCATTCCACCTTCACCTTAAATGTTTCTCTTCTATCCCTCATCCATTCTTCCTCCTCCTGTGGCATGTAACTGCATGGCCCCTGTAGGATTCCCAGAATATCTTAGATGCAGTATCACTGGATGCAGTAGGAAATAATAAACAAAGGCAAATAAGAGAGTGTGCTCAGAGGAAGACATAACAAGGTGGCTCCAATTTCTGATCTTCCCACTTCACTTCACTTTGCGTAAAGGCATTCAAAAGAGGACGTTTTCAACCAGGGGTAAAGAACCTAAACAAATCTATGGGGCCTCTCAGTGACTCAGCGTTAGAAGTAGAAGTAATGCACTACTGTTCAATGAGGCATGTTTTTGGCTTTTATCTCCTTTTCACTCTTTTATAAATATAGTTTAGAAACATCTGTAAAATGTTACAATCTCTGCTCACTACTTTTTTTTTTTCTCAAACTGTGGCTCTGTCACATTTAGATGTTTTAAGGCATTGTAGACCTTGTTTTATTTTAAAGGCTCATAAACTCATACAGGTTGTTAACACTCATATTTATTTCAGATAGTTAGTCAGTGTATCAATATAATAACTTCAATAACTAAATAAAAATATCAATAATTATATGAAGTTTCTGTTAACAGATGTAGTGTATCTTAAAAACATTTTAAATATGTTTTGAGGTTCTTGTATTTTTAACACAGCAATACAGGGCACATTTCACGACATAGGTTTTTGTAATCATGTAAAGCAAACATTTTGTTTATTATGAGTGACATTACCAAGTGAAGCATAAATAGACAAACACAAATAAAACTAAATACACACAAAATAAAACTGTGGTTGAATGTGTCTGGATTTAGTTGACATCAGTCACTCTGCAGCATCACAATGAGCCATACAAACGCAGCAGCAGAGCGTAGAGTGACTGAGAATAACCAGGATCTCTATTTGACTCACAGCCAGAGCTGCCCAACCCTGTTGGACCCTGAAAAGAATAAAAAGATCCTCAGAAACAAAGTTCATTCCCACCATGACATCATTAGGAAACTTTTAGATACTAGATTGTTAATCAGATACTCCAGCAACATTTTTCCATTGTTCTCCAAGTCCGGGCACAACCCTTGTTTCTTGTTCTCAATAGAAGTTGCATACCATCTGTGAGTGCAATCTAAGTCAAATATACATCCAAACATCCATCTCTTTAAAACTTCATTTTTTCTTTGGCATTATTTTCTGTACACTGAGGATTGCTACTTGTCAGATTGATGAAGTGTAAAAGAAAAGAGGTGGGTTACTCTGAGGATTTTAAACTTTAATATATAGCTATGAAATCACTGGTGCAAGAGAGGCTGCATCTAAAATGGAGCATTTGTATTTCCTGCTATGTTTTCTTGACAGAAGAAGATGAGGTGACACGATAAGAGACACACCATAAACAAATACTTAAGGTTGATCCCATGAAGACAGTAGCATGGCTTAAAGTGGTCCTTGAACTGGAGCCACAACATTTTCCTCTAAGTGTTTGAGTGACATCTGGGATTAGAAACACAACATGCCAACAGAGTCCGGCTCAGATTATATAACTGATTGTTGAATTGATGAGTTTTAAGTTTATTTTAAACTGGAGTCTCCACCCAGGCAGTACAATGACCATTCATATAAATCACAGAGGAGGCACAGGTGGGTATGGATAACCATCTTGAAATTTACACAGTCACTATCTCTTGCCCTCGTCGGAGTCGTCAGATGTAGAGATAACAGAATAGTCAAGCCACTTTGACAATTTTTCTGGCCATAGCAGAATTTAGGAAGGAATTTATTAAATAGCCGAAATAAAGAGACATTTTCTGTGACCATGTATAACCATATATTTTTAATTATGCAAACCACTATGAATGTAACTCAGTGCAACACTACGTACATAAACACATCTATGTGCTAAGCCTGTGTAACAGTACAGTATGTACATACAGTACACATGTCTATATATGTCAATTCGGTGCAATAGGGCTATGTGCAATCCCACCAGCACTTTAGTTACAGGTTCTAGAGAAAATGTGCAATCTACATCAGTGCCTCATAACCATGTGCAATGCTCCAGCCCTTTTGAACTCTAATACTCCGGCACTTTACATCCCATAGCAGGCACTTTAAGCACTTTCTGCACTTCAACTCTGAAGGTCACTTTATCCTGTTTGTTTTGTACAACATCACACAACCACTTTTTAAGCTTGTATAAATGTGTCTCTCTCAACTAATGTACAGTTTATGTTGTTGCTTGGTCATTTCTTATTTTATTGGTATTTGCTTGTCATTGTGGTTTTTATGTAATTTTGTATCACCAACCTGCCAAGGCCCTACAGATGGAAATTAGCCTCTATGGCTACAATCTAGAATATGAACATGTTTATGTTCATTAATGTGCACTGTGTCTTAAGGAACTAAACCATGTGGGCTCATTCATTCATGTCCTTTTTCTGGATATGTCTTCCTTTATTATCTCGGTGGAATAATATGGAACAACTATTATTTATTTGTTTGTTTGTATTTCTTTTTTAGATGTGCAAGTATTATTAAGTTAATAATCTGACTGGCTGTTTGTTTTCATTTGAATAAGCTAAGGGCAATGTGAGGACATTAGATAAAACTTCTGCCTTTTAATTTTTTTTTTCTCAAACAAAAAAAGCAGAGAAATCGTCAGGGTATTTGTATTGTCATTAAATCCGTTCAATATTCAATTATATTTTCTGTAAATATTTGTTCCTTGTACAGAGGTCCAAGCTATCTCCACTCAGCCAGTCAAAACATTTTGATGTGGATACTGAATCCTTTGTTTCTTTTCTCTGTTATTTAGGCGCTGAAGGTCGAACATATTGAGTCTTAAAGTACGGGAAAGGGACTGTAATAAGCTCCAAAAGCTACCCAGACTCCTTGAAAACGTACAGAGGAAATTACTTCAACCTCATCGGCATAAAAAAGCTCATTCCTCTACTGTTTGCATGGAGAATTACTGGACAGAAACTAGTGAGAGAGAAACCCCCATTATCATCATTAAACAAACTGCTTTGTAACATTTGGACAGGGGGCAACATCTGTGATTGGATCTGTATGAGTGACATGGAAACATGTGATCACAGTGAGCAATCACCTCTGAAAACATTCCTCAGCTGTTACATCTTCTCACCAGCATCACCCTCTATGTTTTGCTAGCGTTTATCTGTGATCGTAATTAGCAGAAATCAAAGTGAATTACCACAAAGCAATCAGCAGACAATGAGAAGACAGCTTTTGTTTTTGTAAAGTGACTCAGTTATGTTAGGCTGTTTTCTGGCTGCACAGAAACATCAATTTGGTTCCTCCTTGGGCTGTTACAGCTGGGGTTGGCCTCATATTTTGTCTGCCATGTAGACTTGAAGAGACACCTAGTTCCTTGCTCCCTGTTTCTTCTTTTTAGTTTGAAAGTTTAGATAGTTTGGTAGGTCCAGTTATTATCAGTATGGTATTTACAGTACTATGCTACCTGTAGATTTAACATTTGTTACCTGCAACTTTCACTTGTTAAAATAACAAGAATTTGCCACATTTGAGTCTTAACCTTCTCTAACCTAATTCTCCAATGAAACGGCTTTACAAGAACAGATTTATCTTATGGACGTTCAAGATTGTATCTGACCCCATGACCCCCTTATACTTAAGCCTTTCTACACCGTCTCATCCCTTATTATCAGCTCAGATAACGTTTCTTTTTTAAAACATAAATAGGAATCTAAACAGATAACCTGTTGTCTCATATTTTAATTATAGGTGAGCATACACTTGGACTGCAGACATCCAACACTTATCAAAGTGGTAAACCAAACTTTCTTATCTGATGTGCACTAACATTTTTTGTTTCATTCACTCATTCCTCAGACTAAAGGCATTGTAAAAAAATAAAAAAATAAAAACAGCATGATTTAATAACTTTAGGGTGTCTCCATTCTAGATATACTTAACTCTCCTTCCTTATGGGAAATATGAGGGTACGGATATCCTGGACTGGAATCTGGATCAAAGGGTCCCACATCCTCAACCATCCTGGAATGTTGGGAATGAAGGGAATGAAATGACCATTTTAGTCAGGATGAAAGAAAATATCTGTAGGGATCTGTAGAGAGTAACAAGGCTTAAAAGGCAAAACCTGCATTTGTTGTATGGGAGCAAACAAAGGCTAACTACAGCAGGAACATACAAAGGCAATCCCCAAAACAGGTGTGAAGCTTCAGAAGCACAATGCACTTATATGCGATGTCAGAAGAAGTGTTAATGTAAATGTTAGGTGGCTCATAAAAGGGACTTTGCTCTTTTTGCTCCCGCTGCTCAAGTGGTCCTACCATATTGAATTAAATTTACAAAGTCGCATATTGTCATCTGTGGCAAATATATAAAGCCAATGTCTGTCAAATGTCTGATCAATCTGTGCTTCACCGTAGGGCTTTAAAAACAACCTATTGGAAGCAAATGAACTATTCATATTATAAAGAACTGAATTATTAGAATAATAATAGAAAAACAAAAAGGGTAGGCCTAGCCTAAATAAATGCAAAATACAAATTTCTCATAAATTATCTCCAAGCACTCTCACTCATAGAACTTACTCCCTTTTTATTCTTTTTTTCTAGGTACGCAGTTTCATCAACAGACTGTATCTGACCACTTCTGTTGGCATATTTTTCCGATTACTATGGCCTGATATGTTGAAGCTTTCAACCCTATCACATGGTTTTCATCAGCCATGCACAGCAATTTGGTTGACCTTTAGTTAAGATTTCTTGCTGTTTGCAAAGTCAATAAATTACAGAAGGCTTTTTTCTTGGCTCAAATGTCATTACTTTAGCAGAGAGGCTGATTATCTATGAAAGGATAGGCCTATCGAAATATAGTACAAGAACTAGAGGACAGTGATTAATAGGGTCATCACGGTCATTCATTGAGGTGAAAAGAAAGGGAGAAAAGAGGCAAAACCGTATTCAGATTTTAAAAAAAATTGCAGCCTGATCCCAGCAGAAGTGTGTTTCTATCATGGTTTCTATGCAGGGCAAGGCTGCTCTCTGGCGGCCGTGGAGACGAGTCGCATTGGGTAAACTTGTGTATCCATTCTGTTAGGCCTGTAGGCCATATACATACGTCTTCACAGTGAATCAAATAAAGATACTTGTGGGGATACTTCAATAAAATAACTTCGCAGAATTGAAGACATTAGACGCGAATGCTAGCATTGGTTAGCGTTTTAAAAGAAAATGAAAGACAGGGAAAGTTCTCGTCTTCCGTCGGGACCGGTCGGGACTGGCAGCGTTCGTCGTTGTCCATGGCAACGAGTACACGGATCTTTTGACCTGTCGCTTATTGGTACTGCTACTTTAGTTGAAACAGGAGCGAGTCTTCTTCACTAAGCTAAGAGCAACAGCGACGGGGAGAATAAATATGGCAGGAGAGAAATGCGAGTTTGAGCAAACTTTTTCTTTTACTCCTCTTCCCTCAAAGAATCCCTCCTTCCTACAGGACAAAGACATTTCAGCACTGTTAATGAAATGGTGACCGTAAATAGTTGGCTTTCTTAAAAACACGACATATTTGACTACTTTTCTAGTAGGCCTGTGCCTCTGTAGCTGTGGTGTTGGTTAGCTTCAGGTTGCACGATCGTCTAGATAATGGATGTTTGTGTTTGTTCTTTTTAGGTCCATGCTTGGGAGGATTTCCGCTCAGAGCTACAGCTTTGACCAGTCATTTTACCCTTACAACAGTGACAGGTTCGCACAGGTAAGACCCATAATAAGAGATTATTACTCAGAATTAAATTAAAGAAGGCTATTAGCATGTATCAGATAAACATCACTTTCAACTATCCTTAAATTGAGAATTATAAGTGACTTTCATCATTCTCAGTGCTAATGTAATCACTTTTTCAATCAGTTCATTATTTGTATTTATTTATTTATTTTGCAGAGAATGCAAAAAGATGAATTACTGGTTTTATGTTTGATAAAGTGTTGTTTAGTTTGAAATTAGATTTAAACACTATTGACATCACTCTGTGTATGCAGTGTTTCTTCAAAGATCCAGATGTGTTTTCCAGTTTAAAGAACATAAAGGATGGAGCCTGGGTGCCACTGGGTATGCCTCAAGCTATTAATAGTAAGAAATTGATTTCATCTCCTGGACATTATATCAGTCAAATGTCAAAAGTGTGTGTGTTTCAGAAAAGGAAGTAGTGTGTGTCTATGTGGAGCCTGTGCCGTGTACTAAAGTCTCCATGGAGCTGTTTGATCCCATCTACTCCTGTGGGATAGTGAAGCCCTCTGGATATGTAGTTAAATGCTTTCATGATGTCTACCCCGACTATGATGAACTGAGACAGGTCACTCTCTCTTTTTTGCTCAATTGTCTGTAGCTGTCTCCTTTGTTGTTGTTGTTTTTACATTGAGTGAGTTCACATCTTTCTCTGTTGCTCCAGATGTTGCAGGAGGAGGACTCGGAGCACTACTATGCTGTTGGGAGAGAGGCGCGAGGGGAGTTTCTGTTTCGACTCTTCAAGCACCTGTGTTTAGGAGGAGAGCTCTGTCAGTACGAGGACACCATAGATTCATACATCAGCACCACAAAGCTAATCTACAAAGATCTAATCAGGTGGGTAGAAACTGAGCACCTTTGTTGTTGAGCTTGAAGTATCCAATAGGTTGACCTAATAATCACAGTTTTTATTTGTAATGAGATTTTGATTCTACCCTTTAATGCTTAGTGTTCAGAAGGATCCAGAGTCTCAGAAAATCAGTGTCATCTCCACGGTCCTCAAAGTCTCCGCCCATGTGAGTAACTGCTTGAATGTCTGTATTTTTGTCACCTTTTGTGCAGCACATTTATGGATGGACTTACAGAGTCATTAGAGAAAAACAATTGGGTTTTTTTACCTTTATTTTACCCTGAGTATTCTATCCTATTGAGATACAAAAATCTCCTTTACAAGGGTTTCTTGGCCAAGACAGTGTCACAAAAAGTTTCACACTAATAACAAAGACCAGACCATAACAAACAAAAATAACATCAGTCAGTAAAATGAAAAACAATGACTACTTCTGATTGGCTAATGATACAAAGCCATTGTAATATACCTGGTATATAAATATATTATTTGTTTATCAAACGTCTGTACTTATATTGATTCATTCACAAACAGTGTCACTTGGTCAACATACAGTGTAAGAGATAATGGTATTTAATGGTATCGTACCAACCACACCATTAGGAAAACATATTGACAGTGCTGCTGTGTAGAAGCTCTATATTAGGAGATCTACATATGAGCTGTCAAGTAAAACATTTCAAACAGTTCCAGATTTACAAGAAGTTCACCCTTTGTGGTTATCTTTCACAAGGAAAGGAGCTCTCATTATTTGCACACATTTTATATTTTTCTTTTAGGATGACTCTGGACATTGTTACCCTGGAGGGCGGGAGGAGGAGCAGACGTTTGCCTATTTGATTATTGACCCCTTCAAAAGACATGTGACTTTGTTTTATCACTGCTTTGGTGTGGGTGATTTCTCCCTGTGATAGCAAAGATGCATGGTGAAAACTGTCCCTTGTAGAACTTGCAAGACTCCTTTTGAAAATCTTTTTTGTATCAACACATGAAGTCAGATAGGGATCGCAATCAGTTCATTCTGTAGTCAGTAAGCTTTTCAGTCTTTTACTATTGTGAGAAACTTGTTTTTGATTGGTTTAAAAGATAAGTCAAAATGGAGTTTCATGGTACATATTGAAGTCTGACCCCAGTTTAAGGAATAAAGAAAATAGGATATTAATTGTGTCCTATTAATTTATGAAAGAAATAAAATGTATAGCATCAAAATAGGCCTGTTCTTGTGGACCATTGTCATGTGGGTGATTTTGCCACTGGGGGGTTTCGTCTTTGACAATTGTTTCGTAAGAGGGGGGTGTTTTGTCTTTTTAAATTTTTTCGTAAGGGGGGATGTTTCGTCTTTTCAACTTTTTTCCGTCTTTTTCAATTTTTTCGTATATAATAGGGGGGTGTTATGTCTTTGTCAATTTGTTTGTCTTTTTAAATTTTTCTGTAAGGGGGGGTGTTTCATCTTTTTAAAATTTGTCATAAGGGTTGGTGTTATGTAATTTTCCGTAAGGGGGCGGGGTGTTTCGCCATTCTAAATTTTTTTCGTCTTTTTCAATTTCTTCATAAGGGGGGGGTGTGTAGTCTTTTGGGATTTTTATGGTAATGGGGGGGGTGTTTCGTCTTTTCAACTTTTTTCCGTCTTTTTCAATTTTTTCATAAGGGGGGGTGTTTCGTCTTTGTCAATTTTTTGGTAAGGGGGGATGTTTTGTCTTTTTAAATTTTCTTGTCTTTTTAAATTTTTCCGTTAGGGGGGTGTGTCGTCTTTTTCCATTTTTTCATAAGGGGGGGGTGTTTCGTCTTTTCAACTTTTTTCGTCTTTTTCAGTTTTTTCATAGGGGGGTTGTTATGTCTTCTTAAATTTTTATGTCTTTTAACATTTTTCCGTAAGGGAGGGTGTTTTGTCTTTTTCAATTTTTTCGTAAGGGGGGTGTTTTGTCTTTTTCATTTTTTTCGTAAGTGGGGGTGTTTCGTCTTTTCAACTTTTTTCGTCTTTTTCAATTTTTTCATAGGGGGGTGTTTCGTCTTTGTCAATTTTTTCGTAAGGGGGGGTGTTTCGTCTTTTTCAATTTTTTTCTTGGGGGGAGGGGTGTTATGTCTTTTTCAATTTTTTTTCTTTTAAAATTTTTTGTAAGGGGGGGGGGGTTTCGTCTTTTTCAATTTTTTCGTAAGGGGGGGTGTTTCATCTTTTTCAATTTTTTTGTAAGGGGGGGTGTTTCGTCTTTGCACAAAAAAAAAAGTTCTTATTATAAGGCTTTTAAGTTTGTTTGGGTGATAACACAGAACTTTCCTGTTCATAGCTTCTTCCATGACAAACAATGAAAGGCGTTTCACCTGTTCAGGCAGCTTCACTGCAAACTCACTGCAGACCATGCATGCGAGCACAAAGGATGTAGGGAGCTGTTTGAGAAAGATCCAACGATTGGCGAGTGTCCATAACAGGCCTTTTATTTACTTCTTTAGGCCTACATTAAACAACATCAATGCTGCTGGACTCAAAAAGGCAATAAAAGTTCAATATAAGATTACATCATTACCTTTTTTTGCAGCTTTTCACTCTTCAATTATGTTTGAGTTCATAAATAAATTATTTAAACTTTTAAATTGACATTGTTCTTTATAATGAACCGCCTTATCTTTTTATTATTTTGGGCATGTCCAAATATTTTGAATTTTCTGACTGAGTTCCACCAATAGAAGTGGAAGAATGATCATTTTTGGAAAATGTCAAACAATATACTCATGATAATGCTTAAAATGTTAAATAAAATGAAAAGAGACAAAAGCCAGCATTCAGTCCAAAGAGCTTTATTGAAACAAATAAATTAATAAGTTAGTAATTTGAGCTATTTCTAACCGCAGACACATATTTCATATCTCTTTTAAGATCAAATACAGGTGTACATTAGACTAGAAAACAAGATAAGCTCCAAAGTTATTCAACAGGTAGCTAAATGACTTAAAATTGGAAGACTCTGTTCGGTTTGCTTATTGCTTTGATCAGTTTGTGTTTCATTTTTTACAACTATTTCAAAAACCTACAAGAGCGGTTAAAGGGCAACGAGCTGGAATGTCAAAATGGCAGCAAGTCAGTGAATGATGGATGGACATCATGAAGAAGAACAGCGAGAAGAGGAGAACGTGCACATCGAGGCATGCATACTGTAGCATTCAGTCGGTGAGACAATCAGTTACTGGTTTTCATACTTGGTTTTCTAGACTAGCTCCCCCTAGAGGTAGTTGTATGGAAGCCATATTTCTCTAAGGTGACATGCTTATGAAGGGACACAAATGCCCGCAGAGTTAACAGATGTTCGTGCCTCCTGGTGTTTAGCTACAGTGAGGGTGTTGATGCAAGGAGGTCCCGGTAGAGTCACAGAACATAGAGAAGCAGAATATTCTCGGAAAATATCAAAGATTGCAGCAGTCATTAAAGACTTGTACCTTAAAAATCACATGTTTTAAAACTATTTTTGATTTTAGATCTAGAAAAGATCAAAAAAGCATAGTTATTCTGTGAATTAAACATTTTAGAACGAGGAAATAGAAGGCACAGGTCATTTTCTTTCTCAAGACTTTTACAGGAAACATCCTAACGTTGTTTTTTCCTCTAATACTGGGGCCAACACTGACAGCAACATGCAATATAACGTACATTTTGGTGAAGTTCGGCATTCCAAATGACATCATATCTAATAATGCCTCTGATTGGTAAGCATCTCTTCTATAATTTAGGCCAAAGCCATCTATTATTTTGTTTGGAAAAAAAATCAGAAATGGTATAATGCAAACCGGAAACTCTCTAGTGCTATTTTGTTCGCTATGGTAACAAGAGAGTCTGATCATACATAGATCTAAATAGACTGAGCTATGGAGTTTAGTTCTGATATAATGGAAAAGTGGAGCACCTGAGTCAACTGGCTTGACTGATTCAATTAAATGAATCACTTGCAGGGGCAGAAAAGTGTTTCCTCCGCCAAATGCAGCACAATGATTGTTGCTGACATTATAAACAGACATCTCTTCGTGTGAGTCGGATCAGCTGTGAGTGGTTAAAGTTGTGTCATCAACCATGATTCAACTTGACAAAATATACTACATTTATTAAAAGATCATATTTGACTTATTTAAATATATTATTTATAATCCTACATTCACTTTAATAACCAAAATCATTCATAAACCATCTATCATAAAAAACATAGACATTTTTACTATCATAGGTTACACAGAATTGAGTGCATGAACAGAATTACAGTAAACAATCAAAACAAAGACAAAAACATGTCATTTATATCAAGTGCCAAAGAACTTAAGTAAAGGAATTGCTTTCATTGTGTATTTATGTGTGTGTTTGTGCATTTTGCACTCTCCAGTTTTGTCCAAAAGCACAGATTTGCATCAAGAATCTTGAGGAAAGAACCAAAAATCAGACTAAAAGGGGCCGGAAAGGATAGTCGATGCCTTTGAAGCTGTAAGACTGAATCCATTTCCTAAGACTTTTGCATTCATGAGGATAAAGACCTGGAGTTCATGCAGTAGACCAGGACGCCTTACAGTTTTTTCATGGTATCAAAATTGCACAAAACTGGCCAAGAAGTCTCTACAGGTGGTGACTGCAGGAGCCTAAGAGAAAGGTTGTGATGAATATTACTGACTGCCTGACCTGAGGCTGGATCTCTAAATGTCTAAATTCTGACTGAGGATCAGTAAGGTTTCATCTACAGAGCTAGTTCATGGGACATGCATGTCTGGAGGACAGGCTGCAAGACAGAGAGGCTTAATGGGTGTCTTAATGAAACGGTTACTGAAGTACTAAAGAGCTAAAGTAGCCTTTACACAAAGCAAAGAAGGGATTTTGGACCTGTGAAAGTACATTTAACTCTATTATATCCTAAATAAATAGGACTCAAATGATCGGCAAATGGGGAATAGCATCCCTTTTTTTCTTTTCTTTTTTTTTGCATGTGGGCTTGTTGCAAACATAAAAGATGAGAACAAAGAAAAAACACTTTACACATCGGCCGCTTCGACACATTTTTTCCTGTTTGCATCGTTTGGGTAATTCAAATCAGGGTAAAAACATTCAAACGTTTTTCATTTTCTCTTTTTGGATGGAAGTTGTAATGTCTGTGGAGGTGTGTGATGAGGTGTGTGTGTGTGTGTGTGTGTGTGTGTGTGTGTGTGTGTGTGTGTGTGTGTGTGTGTGTGTGTGTGTGTGTGTGTGTGTGTGTGTGTGTGTGTGTGTGTCCAGTCTGCCTGTCCAAGTCTGAGGGAGCAGATGTCCATGTTGAGGGATTCTTCTGCACTTTCTTTAAAATAATTATTGTACAGTACGAATGCACAGTTGAGCAAGGAACCCATTTCATCATTCCCAGCATAAAGTGAGCAATTCTTAGTCAGTTAATTCAAGCAGCCAAGAAAAAAAGAAATGACAATGGGGGAAGATATTCTTCAAAAATTACAAAAAACCACAGCCAAGGGTTTCCATATATATATATGTATATATATACATATATATACTTATATATATATAAACATTATAATGATATAATGAGGTTAGTGGGTGGAAGTGGTTCAGTAGTGGTTCAAGTCTTTCATGTCTTCTCATGTTCAGTTGAGAGGCATGTGTGTGGTCAGCTTTGGCTGAGGCTCCTTCACAGGTGACGCCCTCTTGTGGCCTCCTTCTGTATCAGCTCTGGCAACACATTCACTTCAGTAGAGAGAGGAGGTGTGAAAAGAAAAACACATATCCCAGACTGATATGAAATCAAGTGAAGAGCAGACGTTCGAGGCCTCAGCTGCAGAAGGACGTTCTGTAAAGGGTTTGTGTCTGTGTTCGAACAGCCCCAAAGACTGCTCAGCTCAATGTCCTTCCAAGTTTCCGCTCTCTGACATGGAGATGTTGAGTGTGTTTGCGGAGGGGAAGAGGTCTCTTTGGTCCGTGGGGCTGTGGTAGTCGGATGTCAGGTCCGGGTCCAGGAGGGAGGACAGCGTGAAGTTGGAGGAGCCTTTCTTTAGACACTGGGTGTAGAAGTTGAGAAGGAGGTCCAGTTTGTTCTCTATAGACTGGACCTGAACAAACACACGCACACAAATACAGGTAGGAATGTGTGATTTTTCTCTGGCATTCTCATTCATCCTTTTTTTTCATGATACCTCAGATGAAGAGTTTTTTCTGTAAAAATAAATGCATGTCTATATGTTTCTAGTAGCTTTGCAACGTCTCTTAATTTGTTACTTTGTAAATAAAACATCTTCTTTAATCTTGGCATTAAGCTGTCAAACCCTCTTGGAAGTTCTACAAAAAGAAAAGTTGTACGGCAACTTTTTCTCCTCAACACTTCATGGTATTCTGTCCTGCTGCTTTTTTGCGCTTCCATTGTTCTTTTGTGCCGCTTTTATGTGATCTGCTAGATTACCTGTAAATGAATGCAATCCATTGAGAGAACACCTCTTAGATCAGACTCTGTTACCTGTTTCTCCACCTTGACTACACGTCCCATCATGCTCAGCTCATCCAGTGGGTCCAGTTCTGGCGGTGTCTTCTCTCCCTTTTCAGGGCGAGCCTTCTTATCAGGCTGGACAGCTCCTCGCCCAATTATCTGGTCGACCCTTTTTTTCACAAAAGCAACACATTACAATAAATATGAACAAGCCTAAGAAAAATAATTCTGTGTATTTTCCAAAATGTCAAACATTTTACTGGAAGGTAGAGGTAGCTCTGAAGGCCAACAAGAAAGTGACGTAAACCAATATTTTAATGAGAATAAGTACTAAAGCAGCAATTACTCATGGAAAGATCCAACAAGAGACCCTTCAGTTCGTGCCTAAACACATAAAACGAGTATTTTAACTCAGATTTTTTTTTTTTACGAGGCAGTTTTCATCAACAGAGCAGCACACACTAGACACCTACCTCATCTGCAGGCTTTTAATACGTCCCAGCATGTCCAGGTGTCCTGCAGAGTACTGCTCTATGACGTCCTTCACATCATACGGGCGCAGCGTCTCCTTAAACTTCCTCTTGGCCACAAGGAACTTTAGGATCCTACACAAACACACAAACCAGACTCGCTGTTATCGGCACAAAGAGCCTCACACACCACATGCACACATGGACGTACGGTGAACCTTTAGAAAAATGCAGGGGCGCAGGACAGCTATCAAGCGATCCGGGGACAACCTGAGAATAAGAAGATTAATTGCAGCCAGAGTGACCTTATCGTTCACAAACAGCCCCATAAAGAGAGAAGAGATGCTTGTACTAAACCATGTGGATATATTGTGGTGATGACAACATCTCCAAGAGACATTTACGTGTTGCTGTATCAGCAATTAGCACAAACCCACGGATAGTAATAGGCTACACACACAAAGACACAGAAATCTGAAGAGCTTTCCCTTCTTTTCTGCTACTTTGTCAGTATAGCAGCCGTGTTGGTGCTACCTTTGCTCCACAGCTGCTCTTACTCATCCACACCCACATCCAAATGTGTGGAGGAATCACACGGAGGAATGTCGACCCAGCGCTACTGAACACATCACTGACAACACCCTGTGCCAGAGACTGTCCTGTTTGGATGGTCAGCTTGTGGGGGAGCAGGATGTGCAGGAGATAATGGAAAGGAAGAGGAAGAAAGTTTGTGTGCGTGCGTGTGTGCGTGCGTGTGTGTGTTCTGGCGGGTCATTCAATTCCCCTCTTATCACTTATGCGATTAGAAGCTCAGAAATGCCGACTCTGCAGAACATACGGAAACATCAAATGTAAGCAAGACAAAATACCCACAGTCAAGCTGTCATCTCAATTGTTGATGGATTGCTCGACAAATCAGGATGATGGAGACAGTGGATAGAGGGTGTGTGTGAGGACAATGGAGAAGTTTATTTTCCTTCTTTTTTCTATTCAAGTAAATCCTATCCCACAAAACCAGACCACTAAGTCCACAATCATACCTTTCTATTTTCAATGGAGGAAGAAAAGAAATCACATCAAAGGTCCAGGAAGCGAAAGATCAGAAAACACTCAGCTGTTCTGAGATAAACGTCACACACATTCACACATAAAGCACGACTATACTGCCACTATAGCATTCCCCTACACACTCTTATAGTGAGAAGCATGTGCACACCAACACAACTACACACACCCGGGACAAGCAGGAGCAAAGTGAAATTTGAACTTCGACAGGGTGGGTCACTTTCTTAAATAACCTTTGTTGAGGTCTGCAGCGCTTGCACTACAGCAGCTACAAACGGTTTTGTGCAGAGACCACTGCTGCAACAAAGAAGAAGAGAAGGTGTGTTTTGAAGGAGCAGAGGAGAGCGAACAGGAGGAGGAGGAGGTGTAGGCTTGCAGCTGGTGGCATAGCAGCCATCAGCGCACTCTTCCTCCTCACGCAGCACTCTCTGTTTCTTGATGACTCCTGCGTTTGGGTTATTTTTTGCAGGAGTTCTTTTACTTATTTTGCAGGTAGATGCAGATTTTTTTTTTGCCAAGGGTGGGTCTCAGGTGTGGGTGCAAGAAAAGGTTGGGGAAACGGGAAAAAGGGTGGGAGTGTGTGGAGGGGCGGACTTTTGATTTGTATCCTCCAAGGATTTCGTTGAAATGCTGACTCTTTTTCTCTGTCAATGGAACAGCTTTCATAATACATGATCAGGTTTGAGTGTGCCCCACACACACCACCAGAAAGAAGTCACTGGCAGAGGGACAGGACAGCTGGCACTGCTCACTGAAATGTATTCTACCATCCTTATGTTGGGAACAAAGAGGCTTAAAAACGTGGCGATGATGGCAGGAACGGGAAGTGTCATCCGTGGCCCAAAAATACTTGCACAGCTAGTCCAAATATTTTATTGCAATTCAGCAAAGGTGGAAACCTGATAGTTTACGACGGCAAGGTTTTATCTGAGACCTTAAAAATGACTGTTATGCTGACACTAATCCTAGGTGGGCCAGGAGTGGGCAAGTCTGGTGCTTTGCCAGAGTATGCTATTACCTGCTAAGCAAACAAAATATAATGCACAAGCTGCAATACACAGAACGTATTCAATCATTCTTGGGAGAAATATTTTGCATATGATGATGACTTAATAATAATAAGCATGTATAAGCAATTTAATAAAGCTGGAGTTTTTGTCCAAGGGTGAAAATTTGAGCTTTCTGAGCAGTATTGGACTAATTTGAAACTGATCAGGCCTCTGCTCTCCTTCTTCTTCTTCATCCCTTGCTGTCTCTACCTTTTCCCTCTGTACATAAAAAGATGCAGCCGGGCACTGATAAACCACATGCATCTCTACAAAGGGAAGAATCAGCACTAATATTCTGTGCTATACAGACATCAGTTGTAAACCTGACCTAGATGCTGCATGTGTGTGTGCATGTGTGAAAGTGTGTACATGTGTGTGTGTGTGTGTGTGTGTGTGTGTGTGTGTGTGTGTGTGTGTGTGTGTGTGTGTGTGTGTGTGTATGTGGGTGTGTGTGGTGAAGCACCTGCTGTATGCATACCTGTGCCTTCTATAGGTACTCCCTCATTTCCCTTGTCTGCAGCGGCAAAGAGCAGCTAAGGTCAGAGTTGTGCTGAGTCGAGTGCAACCTAAGAAGGGGTCATTTAATACCCTCTTCATCAGCAGTATAATGATATCAACCATCATTTTATTTTTGATGCTGTGTGAAAGACCGGGAAATGTGCAACTGCTGTTAATTAAAACAGATGAAACCTTCAGCAAAAGAAAATGTATTTATCGATTCAATTATTGCAATACACTTCACCATGATATTTTATATTTATGTAAAAATGATGAAGAAAAAAACCCCAAATGCAACAAATAAGGATCGACAGAAAACACTAAATAATATCAAGTGAGGAAGTCTAAGTGAATCATACAGGAATAGGTGAATATTAAAGAAGTGTTTTCAGTGTATAATTAGTGTCTCTAACACATTTACACACGGATTTTACTGACCACTTTATTTTAGTGTCCTTATGTAGCAACAAGTAAACCCATTAGAAGATAATTCAAGATGTTTTGGGGTATTCTGAACTTATGTGAAAGAAACAGTGCTGACGCAGACATCTAACATGGGAAGTGAAAAAAGGGGTTACAGTTTACAAAATTGTCCCCCGATGGAACCGAACATAGGATGATGTTTTCAAATGGAGTGAATCTTTAAAACTTTGCCACCTAAAAGCCTCACACGATCTCCACTTCCTAAAGGAGTTAGCACATTTCATTTCAACACGTTTCATTATTATTTGCTTGCTGCATTAGCAGATATTTGTACTTATTACAAGTCATTCAGACCTTATCTTTCACTTTTTACATCTTGTTTATCTCGACCTGTCAGATGAACGTGATTTATCACAAATGTAAGGTTTTACGCTAAGATTGTTTATTGTATTTTTTCAGAAGCTTTAGAGAGTGCATATCGACACATTATGCATCATGCTAACATGAGAAATGCTGTGAAAGGAAACAGCTCTGACATCAGGGACCAAAGAGAGATCCTTTATAAACCGCTCTCATCGCACCTCTCTGGAGACCGGCCTGGCCCCAACACCAGATGTTCGCCTGCAGTTGTAGTTTTTTCTGCCACCATCAGTGAAAAACTCTATTTACGCTGTAGCTTTGTGTGTGTGTGTGTGTGTGTGTGTGCGTGTGTGTGTGCGTGTGTGTGTGTGTGTGTGTGTGTGTGTGTGTGTGTGTGTGTGTGTGTGTGTGTGTGTGTGTGTGTGTGTGTGTGTGTGTGTGCTTAAGTGTGCTTTTGTTTGTGTCTAGCTTGTGCTTATACTGTTATGTGTCTGATTCAACACATTGTTGGAAACCCTCTGGGGGTGTCTAGAAATTTCTGAAACAGAAGGATGTGTGTGCTTTGTTTGTTACACATCGTGATTAATTACTAATTGTTTGTTATAATTCTCACATGGATTTGCCTACAGAGCATTTTCTCACACACACTTTTCATGGATAATGCATTGTTTCTTGTTATCTTCTCCACTGTAAGCTAAAGAAGGTAGTGCCCATTCATTTCAAGTGTCTCTCAGCACATGTGTTCGAACACCTGACACTGATATACCACAGTGACATTACATCAAAGCAACATCTAAAATGTACAAGGAGAGAGGACACAATGACAGCAGTCAATATCAATATCTGTAATGCTTTTCATCAACTGTTATAACAGTTGTCCTTGTTTGAACTGCACCATATCATTTGTCGTAATGTACTGTGATCCTCTGTCTGTATAGGATTTGTGTGTGTGTAAGTGTGAGTGCTTGTGTGTACCAAAAGGCTACCCTATCAAGTCACCTTTCACATGACTGGCCTGCACGAGATGAGCGACAAGGTCACTCACGGGAAATAACTTGGCCTGGAGGCTCAATTTCCTCCCCTGAGTGAATATTTCTACTCGGTCAGCTGAATATGCACACGGCATAAATGGACAAGCAGCCAAATACCCGTTAATGCAGGCTGTAAATACCATGTAAGAGCCTATGGTCAGTCTGAGCTGTTCATCTGGCATTACTCAAAGTGACCTTATTCAATCAGTGACCAGCAGAACAGCAGGTCCAGTCAGTATATTGTTAGTGATGAGCTGCCATGTAAAGCCTTACCAGGATATGTAAGCATTTATACCCAGAGAAATGTTTGGCTGATGATCTCAGACCTTTGATGTGAGTTATTGCATTACAAGACCAAATCAAAACACAAAAACACTAAGGGACCCTGCGGTTCTTTCTGGGTTACCCTAACCCAAGAAAAAGTGTGATTGTTTTGAAATGCAGTAAAATTACACTGTTTTTATTGTAAATGACTTCCCATAAATAATACATTCCCATAGCTGGAATGATGAAGGTTACATAGTTAACACTTCCCTAAACAAGCTCATCACACTAAATACATTTCATTATGAATGCGCAGTTTTTGTACGGACCACAATTAAATTTAAATTGATGAAACTTTGCTTAACAATAAAGTCAACTATCTATATCTGTTTATAAAGCAACCCACATGATAAGACAGCTATGAGCAGCATTCACTCATATTTTGTCTAAAACGACATTCTGATGAATTATAAATGTATTATTAAAGATTGAAATACTGCTTTAATGTTTAATAAGAGGTAAAAAAGTAACATTTCACACAAACACAAAATATACGTTTATTTTATTGAGAAGGTGTTGAAATGTTCTAGTTAATATCATTTTCCTTCACTTTTTTTTAGATTTCTTAAATGAAACGACACTCACTGATTAGGTAGATCTATAATATTGCAAAACCAGCACATATACATGCACATTAACAGTTGCAGACTTCACTCTCTTTTTGTTTTTTTTTGCAAAGGCTGAAATGACTTCAGTTAAATACAACTGTCTTAAGTCTTTTCAGTGCACATAAGCTACGGTAACACGAGAAGAGGACTGATTTCCCCAAACAACTTTTACAGTGTTGTATCAAAGCACAAGTGAGAAGGTCAAGTGTAGTTTTACAAAGGTTGTATTTCATATCACACAGCATAACATGGCTTTTTGTGAAAATGAAACAAGATGAATCTATCCATCAGTTATTTATACTGCTTATCCCAGGGGAGCTGGACTACCCCACACCCCCCAGCCCAGCTGTCATTTAGCAAAGGTGGGGCACACCCTGGACAGGTCACCAGTCAATCAAAGGTCATATAGAGACAAACATTCATGTTCACATTCACAACTAGGGACAGTTTAAAGTCACAAATGAACGTACAGAGCATGTCTTTGGACAGTGGGAGGAGCTTGAGTACCCGGGGAGAACCTGGACTGCTGGTGATGCAGTTGACCTCGGATTAGCTGCAACTGTCTGCTTTTTTGATTTATTGGTGTTACTTTGATTCCATTTGACACAAGATGTGTTTGACTTTCGACTTGTCAACTGAGCTATAAGGGAGGTTTTTTTTAAGTGAAATGAGCCATTTGTGAGCTCAATTAATGCATTAATCTCAGACCTTAATCACAACGCGCTCAACGTGTTAACACTGACAGCCCTGCTTTTAACCCTTCCAGAGTTGGAGAAGGATGGACATATTAGTACATATGAGTAAAGATGTCCACTGTAGGGGTATCTTGTAGTCTGTTTAACAGCAGGACTCACCTGACAGCGCGTATGAGAGTCTTCACTGCAGGGATTACCTCTTCCATGGCCACGTCACAATATGGTTTGTCCTCCACACTGTCCTCACCGACACCCTCGACTAGGCCGAGACAGAGAGAGACAAACTAAGATGCAGGACACTCCATGAGTGTGAATGAACAGTATTCGAGTGCGTTTGTTTATCCTACCATCGACAGGTGGACGTGGTTTGAGTCGAAGCGAGGTGCGGAAACGTGTTCGGTCGTTAAAGCTCCAGCTCTTCTGGACCTTCCCCGGGCTGGTGGCCTCTTGGACATTCTCCTGGCTGGGAGAGCAGCGGACACCTGAGCCCGGGGGCAGTGGAGACGCCTTGTTCTTGAGGGTTTGGGATGATCTGGAATTGTTCATTCTGATCCGATCCCGGAATCCCATTTTACTGCTGACAGTGGAGATAAATGATTCAAACATCTGAAGGCAACGTTATTTTTTTTAATATAATCAAAAAGTCCATGCGTTTGACCTCCATGGCAAACTAAGCTGTGTTATCCTGGGAGTTAAGAGATGCAGCAAAGGGCAGCTTGAGCTTGTTAGAAAAGAGTTTGTTAGTTCATTCACACAAAATACAGAATATGGCCTTTTGACTTTTATAACAACCGTCAACAGACAAAACAGAGACACAGACATTCTTATTTCTTCTCAGCGAAGCAGACTAGCTGACTTATCATGCATGCAGTTTGACCACAAGGAACACTCAATATGCTTTTAAAGACTGATTCTGCCCTGGGGACTTGCTTATTTAATGTGCCTGTCGTAGCACCTGAATCAGCAAAATATGACTGAAACCTGATTCAAGTCTTGTAGTAGTGCTGGGATGGCAGAAAAAAATGTTCCACCCGCCATCAGAATGAAAAGACACGCTTCCTTAATCCCTTCAGCAGAGTAAATAAGCATCGAAATATTGGCTTCAAAGCGCAGCCGCACAAAAGGTGCCTCATTTAGTGCTCCGTACCACTCACCACTACCAAAGGCAGGCTGGTATGTGAGGTCATCTATTTACGGGAGGAGAGCTATTTGGCGGCCATTCTCGCCCTAACGCTTCTGTTACAGCATGCTCTGGAGAGCACTCCTGCTCTGCAGTCACTTACATGTTACATACTGTCACGGATCCATAAGGAAATGCAAACATCATGCACCACGCATCAATTCCAGGCCAGTCGTTCACCCCCATATTTTTTTACGATGATATACTCTTTGTTTTGTTCGTGAGTTACAGTCAGCTATTTAAATTAAAATTTAAATAGTTAAGGGAGGTTGGTGGAAAATAGCATTTCATACAAGCAAGTTGAAATGATTCAGGTAGACTGGAGAAAGTGAGGAAGGTAGAGTGAAAGACTTTTGCATGCTCTTGTGAACGATTTGGATGCATTCAGGACCGTAAACCTTACTGAACCTGTCCAAATCATTGGAAGAACACAGCATGCGAACTGAGACATGTTAGCACTTAAAAACCTTTTAAAAACACAGCACAAACACTCTGATTTTGTGAAAAAGGTTAAATGACTTATCAGACATGGGAGAGCATGCTGAATCATTTAAACCTTCTCTCCAAGAAGACATTATAAATGAGGAAAACCAAGTGAAATGAAAACATAAAGCCAATGTGTGTGTTTTTTATTCAGTTCCGATTGAGGGAAAGTTGTTGAGTGGATATTTTATGTCATCATTTCATCATAGAAGTTTGATGAAACATTCATGACGGGCTTAAAAGAAAAATTTACTTTTGTCACAGTAATAAACCATATTGACTTGTTTTGTGTTTTCTACATATGGTTTATCATGACGTTCAAGCAAACAAAGTAAGATCAGAACTAGATCCTCCATCACTGCAGACAGAAGATGGAGAAACATTCTTCACAGTAAAGGAAACACTCAAAGATTTGTGGATAAGAGACGGCTTGCTCATTGCTCGATGATTTCATGAGAGAATGTAGAATATGGCTGAAAAAAACATAAAAACATTATGGCAACTGCTACAACTGAAAAGTCGTCTTTTGTAAAAAGGTTCATTCTTTATAATGCTTCTATAAAAAAAAAAAAGACGCCAGCAAGCCGTTGCACCAGTCCACACATTTTGAGTGTTTCAGGAAAGATTAGCAGGTTGTTTGGGTTTAATGACCAGTAGGAGTGTTGTTATTGTTTTGATGATGTTTTTAGCGTGCCCCGTGCACAGGATCGTTGCCGTGGATACCTCTGCTTGCGGCCACCATGAATCCGGAAGAGACCCCGTTTTTTAGAAAGGAGTTGACTGAGGAGACACACAAGGCAGAGGGAAAGAGGGTGAGGGGAGGAGAGGAGAGGAAGTGGAAGAAGGGTTTGAGGGGAAGGAGGATGAGAAGTCCTGGGTAAACCCGTAAGAATAACGTAGCAAAGGAAATCTCGGGACAGAGGGCGAGGTGTGGCATCTCAATAGTCCAAAAAGTCCTCATTGTGATTTTGTTTTCTTACCTAAAACTGGTCAATTTAATTTGGAGAGGCAGATTTGGATTATGGAGACAGTGAGATGTGAGAAGAGGTGGGTTTGAAGGATCATGCAAAGGTGGAGTTTTAACTTGAGTATATTCATCCAAACAGCCCATTAAACATCACGGTGTGCCAGGAGCTCCTTAAATCAAAGACATTTCAACCATTTGAACTTGTATCCAATGCTCGTTTGATCTTTTGCATGCAAAAGTCCATTAGTCTCATTGTAGACCTGGCTTTAAGCTTAAACAGTATGAAGAAACACAGCAAGACTGCTCTACCTTCTACTACACTTTTTATCAACAAGCACAGCTCTTGACTAGAAGAACAAACCTGCATGGAGTTTCTGCCTTCCTGAGAACAGATGAAGGATGGAGGATGGATGGCATTGAAAAGACACAATGGGCAGAAAGGGAAAGAAAGAAGGAGAAAGATAGAGGCAACCAGTGAGTGAACAGTGGGAGGCGGTGAAGATGGCGTGTGTATGAACTGAGCAGACAAAGATGCAGAGAAGCAGTGGGGGGGCCTGCAACACAGTGGTCTCAGATCAGCATTAGTGACACATTGTTAGACACACACACACACACACACACACACACACACACACACACACACACACACACACACACACACACACACACACACACACACACACACACACACACACATGTCCGTGTAGAAAGCTCTGTCAGCTTGAGGGAAGTATTGTTCTAAACGTCCTGCGTTTACTGTTTTGATAGTGTTTGCGTGTCTGTCTGTAAGGGGAAGGTAGTCTTTCAGCCACCTGTCTGGATGTAGTGTGAGGCTGTGAGAGAGGTGGAGGTGCGTACCTGTCCCCCGAAAGGTAGGGGGAGCTGTAGGGCCGCAGCCCAGACAGCAGCGTGTGGTAGGAGTTGTGGAGAACCTTCTTGTTGTTACGTTGTCGCTGGAGATGACTGAACAGGAGCGTCAGTTCTCTGACACCCCACGTGCAAAAATAACAAAAAAAAACATGACAAATGAACAAAAAAAAGATAAAACTCACAAAAAGGCCAAAATAATGGTCCGAACACTTCAAAGAAGAGGGACACTTGAATGAGAATGTGATCATTTGTAAGAATGCAAAGTGAAAGTTTTCACTTTTCTTTTTGTTAACAAGTCATAGTTTCTTTTTTTGTGTTTCTCATGTTCCCCTCCTTTCAAGCAAATACAAATTAGTCAAATTAATACATAAATACAAATTATAAGAAACCACTGTGAGAACAAAATGGATGAAAATATATTTGAATAGTGGTGGCAAATACATTAAAAGGGGCATTTTCATATAATATCATGTGAGAGGAAACACTGTTCCTTTCATTTATTTAACTGTAAATGGTTCTTGATGGACACATTTTTTTAAATTTGTGTTGTTTTTTTTCCTGACAAATTCAATGTATGAGCAGGAACAATTCACCTATTTAATGATGCTCCTCTGAAATCTCTGTCTGCATTCATAACACATTAAACAAAGGACCAAAGACAACCACAGAAATCTTAAGGTTGAATACACAGAGTGCTGTACTCATTGGAAATCCTACCTGAACGAAGGCAGCATGCTGTCATAGAAGTACCATGTAGCTGTTAGATAGGAGTGTTTGGCATCTGTAGAGTAGAGACGCCATGCAGCCTAAAGAAAGACACAAAGTAAAAGTTAACCCATGACCTCACCTTCCACTTCAGTTCGTATTTCATATTAAAAGAGCCTAAATGACTCGTTACCTGTATCAGGTTGGCAGCAGGCATCCTCCTCTTCTCAAAGTGCTTCTGTCGGTGCTGCTCCTGAACCTTCAAAGCAAAACCTGATCCCAGAATTCCCTGAGGGGTCAGAGGGCAAATCAAAGAGAGATGACTGGGGCTAAGAGGCGCCATTAACAGGGTTGTGAGTAAATAGAAAGATGTAAACATGTGGGAGACTTACAGCAGGCAGGGCAAAGAAGGAAACTCCCAGCAGAGCAAAGCCGGCAGCTAGGAGCCGTCCTTGCCAGGTACGAGGAGTCTTATCACCGTAGCCGATAGTGGTTAGAGTAATCTTGGTAGAAGAATAACAATATTTAGTGCTGTTGTTTATTTTAAAGCCTATACGAAAGGGTTATTTTAGATAGCACACACTACACATATCAAAATATTTTGTATGAACACCTACACCTTCAGAATAAAACAAACTAACGAAAAAATAAAGCGAGGGTTAAAAGATAATGGCACAACCCCTTACATTTGTTTACTTAAAAATTCGACAGAACTATTTCCTCTCGTGTTGAGAGTTTCTAAAATAATTTGACTGTTAATGAGTCGTAGTTGATCTTGTGTAAATTAGCTCCTTTCCTTCTCCTTAATTGTGTATCTTTGATAGCTCTTATATCTGAATTAATATAATAAAACATATTTCTATTATTAGTAGTAAAACATATGGCATACAACATATTTATCATTATTATCTCTGTATTGTTAAAAAGTCTATTTTGACAAATATTATTTGTGCAGCCACTAAGATGCTGTGTGTAATATGTACTGTAGTACTCACAGTCCCCCACCAGAGGGAGTCTGCATAGGTGTTGAAGTCTGAGTTGATGTCCTTCTCTGCCAGGTAGACTAGAAAGGAGGCAAAGATCAGGACCAGGAAACCGATGTACCACGCTGTAATCAGCTCCTGTGAGAGAGTGAGACAGAGAAGAGGTATCAATCACACCTGTCAGCAGTAACAACAGCATCTTTAACAACATAATCCCTGCTGTCATTACCATATCACTATCATCATTATTGACTCAATTTCCATCATCATCACATTTGGCTTCAAATTTGACTTGGCTGTGCAGTTCTGCTTAGGCAGCCGATACATCCATTCATCTTCATCAATGTGGTCTTACTGTGTTCTAGCTGGGACCAGCAGGTGTCTGGTGTTTGGGTCAGCACAAAAACTAATTGTAGCAGCTAAGAAAGAGTTTAGTGTTTGAGGGCAACAAATAATGAAGTCACAGCTGGTGATCAATAGACTTACCACACATTCCACAACACAGAGCGTTATGAAGTTATTTATGGTATTAGTAACCACTATTTCCATTCTTCTAATAACTCTCCCCACCACTAAACCTCATCTTAGCAAAGCACTTAATAAATATCCTAATGTACTTGTTACATTTTTTAGAGTAAGATATTGATCTCATTTAGAGAAACTTAACAAGTACATTTGTTCTGGCTGCTATTTTTACTCATAAAAAGCAACTTAGAGCTGATTTATTTGCTTGTAATATCTTGAAATAAGATTTTTATCTGGGCTTGTCAGGTGAATGGGGCTGTTGATACAGTACAGTAAGTGTGAGACATATTTTCGAGTAGGTATGATATAAGTTTTTGCAGTATTGTGTATCAATTTAAATAGCGTCACAACTTACCAAACTGTGAATGTTTTTGAGATATAAACCAGAAAACGTTTGTTTTTGTAGTAAAAGTTACTATTTTTAGATGTGTGTTGTCCCAACCTTGCTGTGAGCGTAAACAACTGAGCCCAGTAGTTTCCAGGTGCCTCCCCGTCGGTCCATACGAACCATACGCAAGATCTGCAGAAATCGCATGCTGCGCAGGGCTGACGTGGCAAAGATGTTCCCCTGCGTACCTGCTGCTATCACTGCCAGGGAGGCCACAAATACTATGAAATCTGTGGAGAGAAAACACCAAGAGAAGAGATGAAGAAAATTCATCACAAGGTGATACGATTTCAGACACACGCAGGGCTTTGACGTGGGTTTGTGTGCTGTGGACACACACATACATACACAAACACACACTAACACTAACCTATGACACAGAAGGGCTTCCTGGCAAATCTCAGCCGTCCCTGCCATCCTCGATATCTGCAACAACAGCCAGCAGCCCAGATCCTGATGAAGTACTCCAACCCAAACACCACGATCATCACAAACTCCTACAAATCAAAACACACACGCAAGCACACACGGAGGCCAGTGTCATGCACCAGATAAGAAAGAACCTTTTTTTAACCTTTGTATTCCTTTTTTAACTGATCTAGTATTTTGTCAATTAAATATCTTAATGTGTTTACAACTTAGCCCAACACGTTTTTTCCAACATTATTGAGAGCCCTTCATTTCGATATTTCTTTCATTTAAAATGTTAAACTTACATTTTTTTCATAGAGATGTTCTATGTATTAGTATATTCAAATGGGTAATCAATTTCTGAAAAGAACTGTCCCCTCAAATGAAAAATAAAATGTGTCACTTTCGTCCATCAAGTTAACTACATACATATTTTGGACCATGTGAGCTATGAGCAATATAAGAGTCATACACTGAACAACAAGGTTTGTGACATAGACAAAAACTAGAACAAAATGTAAAAAAAACATTAAGTGGTGCAGATGACCTAAAGGTTTGGGTTTAAGTCCGACCTGTGGCTCCTCGCCTGCATCTCATTCCCCACTCTCTCCAGATTTCCTACTCTATCCTATACCAAGAAAGGCAAAAAGCCCCAAAATAAATCTTAAAATGAATAAAGATAATCATTTGAATACCTTAGTTTAAAGGGTTTGGAAGTGTACACTTTGTCATGTGTGTTTGAGATAGAAGTAATGAAGTTGACTTTTCAATCTTTACAAAAGGACATGAACACATCACAGACACAACACTGGAAAACACTCATAAGTCAATTACTTTACATGACTTGAAGGTTTACTTACTATCTGCCATATCAGACTTGTAACTTCCATGTTGGTAGAAAAAAAGGCTGAAAGTTTTATGTGAATTATATGTTCATGTTCAAAACCTTAAATAAAAGATCACAAATTATAAAAAATTATACGACACCAATTACAGCCTATTAACAGGCCAGTCTGTCTGTGTTCTCGCTATGTCTTGTCTTTCTTGCTTTCACGACAGTTTAAGGTGCACTGAGCCAATCAGTCATTAGCGCAGATATTCGTGTAAGTAATGTCCACTAATGGCTGATTGCCCACTAATGGGCGGCTGATTGATCCAAAGAGTGAACGGAGGGAACGTGAAAGTCAAAAGTGCGACCATTAAATAACACGTAAGGGAGAGCAAGGTGGGAAGGGAAGCAAAGGGGGGGGGGGGGGGGGGGTTAGTGTCCATTACCTTTCACTGAAGCAGCTGGAGCACAGAGGAAGAAGGGGAGATTATATGATGGCTATTAGGATTAGTGGATCATGTCTGTGATTTTCTGCGCTGTCAACAACACCTGAATCCTTCCACCTGCTTACATGGCTGTCTGTGCTTCAACTGGCGAACAAAGCAACATGTACGCAAGCACATATGGATACACTGAGGTAATTCGGATGCTGTGTACGGAAGGACAGCAAATGGAAATGGATGCTGAAGTGGACATATGTGTGTTTGTGTGTGTGTTTAAGTGCGCCATAGAGTAATGGACAGAGAGGGCAGGGGTCATACCAGGATGAAGAGGGCTTGGTTCGCAAGCTTTTGGTGGTCGGGGATGGTGGAGAACACGGACAGCACCAAACAGCTGAACACCAGGAGGAAACTGAAACATATACAGAGCACACAGGTCATTGGAAACATTTCAACATATATTCCACAAGTGCTCAAAACATAAAGTCATTTGAACAACTCAAAAAGGAATTCAGTCTACCAGCACAAGAAGTTTCTACAACTATGAAGTTATCTTCAGAAACGGGATAACATGTGCAGAACACCATCTAGAGGAAGTGTTTCCGTCATCTTCAGAGAACTTTTCAAGAAACCATATAACATCAGACAAATAATAATATAAATAATGATATATACTATAAATAGATAACAGTTCAGATAATTCAGCTTACATGTATAAACAGTGAAGAACATTTTATTTCATTCCATACTGTAAATAATGCACCAGATAAGAGAAGCATATCTACATGTTTCATTTGATTACAGAAAAAAATCAGCTTGGTCAGATTTTGAACTTTCTGTTACTTTAAGAATACACATGTGTTTGTTTACAGCTCTATCAACAACAACAAAATGTGTTCACAAAAACAACTTGATGAGATTTGAGTTTTTGAAATTCTGTCCAAAACCTCTTGTCAGGAATAAAGACATGGTACAAAAACAACAACCATAAAATACTGAAATGATGCTCAAGAAATATTTTATTTCAGTGAGTCATATGCATGAAAACTGCTGAATGTATCCAACAGAGCTGACCAAAGTGAGATGACCTGCACATTGCTGATGACACAGCAGCACTGAATATCCTTCAGTTATAATTAGTTTTTAGGATTAGGCTGACAACATCAAGACCCCTGAAAAAGTTCTCTTTCCTGTAATTGTCCCAAAAATGTTAAAACCCTCACGTATGACATATTTAATGAAACTCAGTGACAAAAAAACAAAGCCCATTAAAAATGTAAGTAGATAATTATTGTATGACAACATAAAAACTCAATTAATAAGAGCAGGGAGAGAAACTAAAGTGAGAACACACACCAACATGCCCGCTGTGCCATGAAAATAGCAAACAGCAGGGCAGGATTATCCAGGTGGCAGCTGCTGGCCCAGCTGGTCTACATATCAGAGCCCACAGTTACACAACACTTGTTGGATGCTAGAGAAATACTCATGGTCTCACACAATGGTGCCCTTTCTTTTTGATTAGTAATGCGATCAACAAGTCTCACACCAGGATCATTTGTGTGAAATGAAATGCACTTTAAGGGTCCAAATTTAAAAGCTGCTTAACAAAAATGGGAACAGAGGCATACAGCTGCAGCTGCAAATACAAATACTGGAGGAGTTTTTAAGACTCTTTCATCAACATAACATCAGAAACTAGAGAATGCAATTCCTGAAGAAATTGAACAACGAATGCTGCTTGCTGAAAACGCTAAATTGTAATACCACATAATGAAAAAGTTGAATATTTTAAGAAATGCATTAAAGTTGTTGGAAAATTGGGGAAATTTGGGGCCGCAGTAGCTCAGTCTGTAGGGACTAGGGTTGGGAACCGGAGGGTTGCTGGTTCAAGTCCCAGTGTATACCAAGTCTGGAAATTGGTCTGGTAGCTTGAGAGGTGCCAGTTCACCTCCTGAGAACTGCCGAGGTGCCCTCTGTGGGCAGCCCCCTAACTCTGACATGTCTTCATTAGTATATGTCCATAGGATCCTGTTTGTGCATGTGTGTGTATGTTAGCCTATCTGTATGAAGCATGTTCAACAACAGAGTGTAAAATTGAATATCTTCGAAGAGCAGGCTGTGCATACTGCTATTGCCGCATGCTGAAAAAGTTGAATAAGATTTGGAATATTTGGTGGAAAAGCTGGTGTTTTGCTGCTAATGCTGCATCTGAAACATGAATAATGTAGGTTTAGTTCAATGTTTAATAAAAAAAACATTGAATAAATTGGTTGCTGGAAAAAGTTGAATATACTGTAGTAATGTTTTAAAGACGGTGAATATTAGAGGTGGCAAAAAAAATCGATTCATGTAAAAATCGCGATTCTTCTCCACTAAGATTCAAAATCGATTCATAATTTCCAAAAATCGATTTTATTTTTCAAAAAAAAATAAAAAATAAAATTGGGAATTTTTTTTTTTTTTGGGGGGGTCTAATCAGTCACTCCCTGCTCTTTAAATCAGAAGAATGCCAACTAGAGCAACAAGAAATGCAGCCAGTCTCACAGATGACTGGCGTAGATCCTGAAGTATGCACTGATTCATAAGTAGACTTTGAATCCATGGATCAATGAATACAGAATCGTTTTGAATCGAAAATCGATTCTGAATCGAATCGTTACCCCAAGAATCGAAATCGAATCGAATCGTGAGACACCCAAAGATTCCCAGCCCTAGTGAATATGTTGTGGCAGAGCTGCCACTATACTGCTTGTGTTGCATGCTAAGACATAGACATAGAAGGCATAGAATATTATGTTGAAAAGCTTGTTCTGATAATGCTGCATGCTGAAAAGTGGAATAATTTAAGTCATGCATGAAAGATGTGGAATGTACTGTGGACAAGCTGTAGCTAAACTGCAAATTCTGGTGTTGAATGTTGATGAACGTTAGTAATGTATGAAGAAATTGGAAATACTGCTTATGTATGTTCATCAACGAGCATTTCAACTATCACCATCAGGTGGAGATGGTAACTGCTGTTAGACTGCTGGGTCAGACAGTTGATTTCATTGAGGTTTGAAAACACAATAACAGTATGCCGAGCCTGTAACTGCTATCATCGGTTCATCAGGGATCACATGAGCGCACCATAAGACTCGGATGAAGCAGTCATGAACATTTCATGGTCTTCATGGTCAGGAATGTGGCATGCAGTGAAATACAAATCGATATCCTCCAGAAGAATTGTGCTAACATGTAACATTGGGGTAAATGTTGCGGGTGGTCAATGTTCATATAGGCAATACAGTACATTCTTTTCTTTGATTACAAATCTAACACAAGCAGCACAAGATTGATTTGATGCCTCAATTGTGAACCTGGAGTGAAGTTAGTGGTTTTAGTTTCAATTTTTCGAAAAGGTGTAAAATATGTTTATAGCAGCCTCCCGACTGAGGATTCCATCACACACTGTCACCTATACTGTTGAAGAAGATTTCGCCCAATGGGGGATGACTGAGGATTATCTTTTAGTATCTCATTAAAAACAGACAGAAGAATACTGAACATATCGAATGTTTGTGGAAACGTAGAAGTGCTGTGAAAATGATGGTGGACATGATTTAAAATGATGTGCTGCAAATCTACCAGTTGACAGATTTTCCTGATAATACCAATCAACTCAAAAGTTTAACTTAAAAAAATCCAAACGCTTGTATTTAAGAGGGGAATAACCATCCAAATTCTTGCTGATTTGTATAATCTCCCCTTAAAAATGAGCAGTAGGCTAACTACTAACTTCGACTGACTTCACAGAACACACCTCTCAGCAACCTTCACTCCCTTGTTATATCGTGAAGAATCCTGTTGCTAGAACAAATGTATTACATAGTTAGAAAAATGAGTAAGCAAGGAAAAAGACACTTCAAAATAATGTGCAAGAATGAACTGATGAAAAACTAAATGAAAGCATCTTAAAGATGTTGATAGTTGGCTGCAATTGACATGTTGAAAGTAGAGATAAACCAGACGGCTAGGAGTAATAAATCAAAGGTTGACAACGTGAATATAAGTGTGCATCGCTGAGGAAAGAACACTAGTAAGCTAAAAGTAATGTACAAACATCTTAGATATCTTTCCTCCTTGTTACACTCATACAGGTCGCTGTTTTGTCACCACGTGTGTGTGTGGTGTCAGAAAATGAGCAACTTCCCTGACTGTTTTTGTTTCGTCTGTCTGCCCAGTCGTGGTTTCCAGAAGGAGAGACGCAACAAATATAAAGACAAAGCGGATCTTAGGCAGCTAAAGAGGCACCGGGCATCAAGCGTGAATAAACAGACACCCCTAAATTACTGCTGTATACATCTCAGCCCACTGATGCATGCACGCAGGAGACTTTGTGTTTCAGCCACAGCAGAGTAAGTTTGAAAAAATACCCAGATGACTCAAACAACGCAGTTTGGATCGTTCATCAACAGAGTAATGTGCTGACTTAACTGTCTGTCTTTTCCCCCTCAATTAACTCAAAGCGCTGTGTGTGTTTCCATAAGGAGGCGATTAGTTGGGGCAGCATCTCAGGTGGATTCTTTTCATTGACTTTGTGCTTTATGACAGGAAAAATGCTACAGCACAGATAGCTGGATCGACAGCTTGGCTTTTACAAAATGCAAACACAACATTTCCTTATGAAAAGGTTCTGAAAGCAACTCTGCATTTATCTGAATATAATACTATCACTCACATACAGTGTCTTAAAAAACACTGCAATGAGTAACAGCCAACAACAACTCACCATATCTGTCTATGCAGCCTGTTTGCGTAATCAAAATGTAGAATTTACTGAGTGTCGTGTAACAAACCTCTCAAACCTCCTCTCGTCCAGACCACAAGCAGGCCTCAATATCTGCCAAACTCATATATGAATGCTAAATACTACCTATACCTAATACTGTCTGATGTTGATATGGAGTCATAGTTTTCCTGAGAGCACTCTTCCTATGCCCCATCAACTATCCACCCAAGTACCTATATCCACTGTCTCTCTTTACTTTCTGGGAAAATTGCAATAAACAGCAATACAGCAGTGTCAGTTAACCAAATCTAAAGGATTAGTCTCCTAAGGACACAGCTCAACCCAGAAAATATCTTCTTCTTATATCTAAGGAAAAATAGAAAAAACTGAGTAACTTTGTATATGAGGTAAAAAATAACCATGCCAGGGGCGCAGATGGCCTTGCGGTTAGGTCACAGCCTGGACATGTGACCAGACAGCAAAAGGCTCTTTATACTCATGAATGAACACGCTAATGTAAAGAAGCACTACATGTCAAGTAGCCAATCACAAAGGCCTTTTTGATCTAATGTATCAACTAATCTATGTGCTTCAGCTGCACAGGAGCTTTACTGTAAGGCTGTCTGCATAAGTAATTGCCCCAGAACTTTTAGAAAGAATATTGCATGCTCTGCTATAATGTACACACAATATCTGACTGTTCTCCAAAAGCCGACCAAGTGCAATTTGTCTCATGGACACTGTGGAGAATCAAGAAAACTGCAAGCATAGGGGGACATTGTAAGAGAGAAAGAACGAAAGGAAAAAAGAAAGAAACAAAGAACGAACAAAAGAAAGGAAAGAAAAAATGACAATTAAGTAAGGTCAACATCAAATCTTCAAAAAAAGAAAAGAAAAAAAGACAGCAATACATTTTTATTTTATTTTATATACTGTTATTAATCCTCAAGGGGGAAATTCTGGTTCGCACTCTGTCTGTTATCTAGAGACATGCTTCTCACACACACAGGCCTGAATCACACACATTCACAACGAGACCTGTGGACATGCATTATTGGAGAGATGTCAGAGTGCGGTGGCAGCCCCCACGGGAGGCGCCCCCTGAGCTGGTGGGGGTTCGGTGCCTTGCTCAAGGGCACCTCGGCAGTGCTCGAGAGGTGCTTCCATATTTTGGTCCGCATCGGGACTTGAACCGGCGACCCTCCGGTTCCCAACCCAAGTCCCTACGGACTGAGCTACTGCCGCCCCCCAAAGAAATATATGGAGAAAAAAGAAGAGAATCAAAGCAAAATGAACAAAGAAAGAAGAGAAGAGAGGGAAATTAAAAAAGACAAAGAAAGAAGAGAAGAGAGGGAAATTAAAAAAGACAAAGAAAGAAGAAGATAAGCAGTGAAGAAAGTAAACACATCAATTTCTGCAAATGTATCCATACAATGCATCTAGATTTGGTATCTGTACACTGTGACTGATCACTGATACACAGCACAAGCTTCTGTATATAGAGTGCATACACTTTGGCTCCCAGCCGGTAAAGCTCCAGAGGGCCGTTGGGCTTCTGCTGGGCCAGACAACAAATGAATGCACAGCAGCCTTCAGGGCAACCAGATTGCTTCTAATGGAGGGGAGGCAGGGTGCTTTTACTGCAGTTTTCCTGTAAGCATACATAAGTGAAGAGGGAGATATCACATTACTCTGACTGGACTGTGAAAATATTAGTAAGATAAATAGGTATTACCAGTGCTAATAAACAAATAAGACATATAGTAATGCTGTGTTATATTGTGTGTTTTTCTGGAAGTGTTTATGTGGTTAGCGCTCTCCACTCCGTGCCTGTCAGAGAGAAGCGGACCTGAAGTGTCGGAGAATGCACTTTTGATTGAATAACTGCTGGGAGATAAAGCAGCTATCAGTTACACACAACAGCTCAGGTGAAGGGAGAAGAGAGGGCGATGAAGAAGACTCAGAGGGAGGATGCAGTACAACAACAACAAAAAAGAGCAAACTGAGGTAGAAAGATGTGATGAATGGTGGTGTTGATGTAAAGAGAAACAAAAAGTGAGAAGGAGAGAGAACGTGAACGGATCCAGGGGTCATGTAACCATACCTGTACCTATACCTCGGGAATGTGCATGTAAGTGCAGGTGTGTGTGTGGAGCCAGAACTGATCAATGCGGCTGTGACGATAGCTTTCAGAAATTGACCGGCAAGCCTGTATGCGCACACAACAGTTAAACAAACTCACAAATACAAAGAGACCACACACACGGTCCAATTATTGAACAGTGACACCTCCCACAAGGACATTCACTAGCAAACATAGCTGCTCAAATACACTTAAAAAACTCAAATAGAACACATGGTGTTTTTTATAGCTGTGGCTGACAGACGTGTGAACCTATGTCCTTCATATGTAGTAGCATTGTAGTACTTCACTGTCTAGAAAAGTGAAAGTCAATAGCAAACACACAACTCCCCACACAATGCCAACAACAGCTTAGGGCTAACAAATAAGCAAAAGAAGGGAGGAAGTATTGAGCCCTGTCAGGAGAGGGGTACCAGGAGCAAATATGTGAGTTAGTTAGTGAGGGAGAGGGTGGAGTGTGAGGTGTCGTGAGTGGGGAGAAAGAGAAAGGAGGGAGAGGAGAAAAAGAGAGGAAAAGGTGGAAACAGTAGAAAGATATTAATAGCATTTCTCAGTCTTTAAATAGCGACTGCAGGCGAAATATGCACAGGTACGCTGCAGAGCACAGCGCAGCACTGAACAGGCAGGTCACTGTTGGTAGCCTTCCTCCTCCTTCTCCTTTCTCCTTCTACTCCTGCTCCTTCTCCTTCTGGGACTGCAAACTTTTGAAGGCAGGAACAAAAAACATAAAAACAAATAAGAGATGAGAAGTGACTTGTCACAAGGAAAGAAGCTGACGGAGCAATTCAGAGAGGCTCTGGTCGTGAGGAAGGGGGGGAGGGAGGATCCTGACATGAGAGTGTGTGTGTGTGTGTGTGTGTGTAAAAACTGAGAGAAATGTGTTTGTTCTCCTCTGAATGCCCGACTTTCAGGAATATTGCATGTTAATCAATTATTTACGTGAGCGAGAGAAACAGTGACATGCAATGATTATTGGTCACATACAAAGGTGCAACCTGGCAGTTTGTATCACAAGCGGCACCAACAGGAACCTAAACACAAAACAATTTGTTTTATTACATACAGAAAACTTCACACACTGTCCACTGCAGGAGCACATAAACGCACACTGAAGAGCCCCTTGCTGTTCTATTGAAGGACCACAGATGATACATTTCAAACAAAGTGCCAATTAGACTGATACACTTTCCTCACTGGAGAATGTCAGTCCTGGTAGCAGAAGCCTTGAAAATATCTCCCCACCAATGCACACATGGACAGACACGCACACGAACAGTCCCCACAATTTTCTCAGCCAATGTTACATCTTATCACCATTGAGTCCTTTGTTCCCTGTGTTTGATTCATTGAAACGTTTCCTTTTGTTGTGAACAAGACCTAATGCACGTTTGCTCTTTTGATGTTTTTCCTCTCGTTCTCTGTTAAACAGAAATGCCCTGAAGCTGCACATTGTGATGTTTTATCACTCACAATGCATTACGTGTAGCAACATGGAATTCCTGCAGTCTAATTATATGCTGTGAAGATTAAATGTATTCCTAAGCACTTTAGGCCAATACATGATACATTGAAGTTTTCAAGAGAGCGAGGCTAAATTACGTGAAATTGACATTTCCAGTGACAATATTTATTGTTTCCGTCCGATGAGGTTGTGCCCAGCATTTTAAAATTCATTCAAATAGCAAAACTTTAAGACTAATTCATCCACAAGGAGGACCGAAAACCGACAAGCACAAACTACTCTTCCTTCTGTTGGGTAAACTGCTTTTCAATAAACAAGTAAAAAATGATTTCACTATTCTCACTGCAGTCCTTTCCTTAGTCGGACAGAGCCCTCTAAACAACACACCAGCTATGAGTAAAGAGCAACACCATGAATGCATTTGAGAGACGAGTGTCCAAAAGTGTTGATTTGTTCAAAACTCTCAACTGGAATTGATCTGCCTGGCTGCTAAGAACAATGTTGTGTGTGTGTGTGTGTGTGTGTGTGTGTGTGTGTGTGTGTGTGTGTGTGTGTGTGTGTGTGTGTGTGTGTGTGTGTGTGTGTGCGTGCGTGTGTTGTTTAACGAGTACTTGATTAATAGTAACTGCAGACAATTTCTTGGTGATTGTTGCTGCTTTAACCAGGCGGGAATAATAGATGGGTTCAGATTACGTCACCGGGACACTTCAGTGTCAAATTATCGACATAAGTTATAGAAAATGTATGTAATTAAGGAAAAAGCAGTTTGGGTGAAGCTGCGAGAATTATAGGCACAGTGTATTTACATCAGTTGTCCAATAAGTGTGAAGAAATGGCCAACATTGTAATAGAGCTAAATGAGCCTATTATCTGGAGTAAGCACCAACCCATGGACACTCGCACACTACCTTTCACTTCAGCACAACACACTGAGGTTGTTGTTTTTTTTATGCGTGCTCTTTGCAACATATGTGTGGACTTGTCTTCAGTGAACTGTTCTTAACAGAGCCTGAAGATGAATCCAGGGTTGTAACGTAGTGTTCAGAGAGCTCTGACATTTAGCAGTGGCATTGTTAGCAACAGCTAACCAATTAGCAAGGAGTCTAAAACCCCTTACTAGGTGTACCAGAGTGCTTGTAAAACGCTGATATTTCGCCATTGAACCAGTGAGCAAGTTAACCTTCACACAGCTTGGATGCGCATGGCAGGAGGTTGGGGATAGATCTTTGTTGATAACAAAGGAGAGACAGAGAGAATTCTTGGAATTTCTGAATGTCTTCCTGTTTGTATCAGAGTATTTTACACTAAAAAAGTTTAAGAAATCAACCAGAAAACACCCAAGTAGAAGTCATGACCTCACCATGTGACTTGCCAGAGGTTAATTGGAAGTGAAACTCCCCACGATCTAAATCACATGTACACACCACACTCTGTTACAACCCCCTCCTTGACCAGAAGTACGACTGAATTTCAGGCCAATCATCATTACTCTGTGACAGGTCTAACCTCGTTACCATGGCAGCAGGGATCTCCAGTGATGGATTACAGAGGGTCAAGGGCATCTCTGCAGGATTGAGAAACAACAAAAAAGAAAGCGGTGACTGTAACATTTGAACCCAGGGTAATGGGATTGGCCAAGCAGTTTGAAGTGCAGGGTGTGAGAAAGTGAGCCAGGGTCACACACAACCCTGGTGGTCAGCGGATCTCGAGGAGGAGCTGACAGGATTTACAGAGGACACAATGGTCGCAGTAATGCTAAGGCCACCGTAACTAATACCTAGGGTTGAGGACATTTAAAGCACAGTGCAAAAAAGATCTACCTACAGTCCTTTCTGAATAGCCACGTGATGCTGTTTGTGCAATATGTGGGTGAAAATGCAACATATTTTGAGATAGCTCTTAAGCCCAGAAGAATATTAGTGAAGACCTACAGTGGACAATAAATAATGATGAATTTTCTTGAGGCTTCTCAATCAAATTTTATTCTCCTTTTTAAAACATTGAAATGTCCTCATAAGTAAAACAACACGAACCATTTGCCTGACACTTCCCTTTGTTTTTTTTCATGTAAAGATGACAGAGCTGTATGACACAAATATGATTCCAACAAACTCAAAACTAAACAACTAATTTAAGCTTTGTTGCTGGCTCAGATTCAGCCATTTAAGACAAATGTGTCAGTATTTTTTTAAAGGTTTTTTTACCAAATCAGATATGTGCATTGTTGCTCTGAAGCTGCTTTTTTCTTACTTCTGAGCTCCTTAAAAAACGTGACAACTGGAAACCTTGAGCTGCTCGTCATAAGTTGCAGCATATCTGCATGATTAACTGTTTTTTTCTGTGTTTTTTTTTATATAATAGCTCTTTTTTCTTTTTGTTTTGCTAAGTTTGAGCTTTAAAGTAGATTCAAGTTTGGATGTGAGTTTTTTTTAATGGTGAAATGTTCAACCATGCAATTCATGATCAAGGATATAAATCATGTCCCACCCCTGCACTTTCTTCATGGCACTTCAGTTTCCACTTTTGTAACGACTATAACAGAGAGCATTGGGGAAACAGAGAGGTGAATGCAACCTTGGGCATAGCACCCACATCTGTCCAACCCAACAGTGCTGTCCAGCTTTAACAAGCGTCATCAAAAACAGTAAAACCATCTCATAGTAATTCCAGTCAGTTGTCACTTGGTAACCAAGGTAGTGACCCCTGTCCCTAAGGCTGGGGTTCCTTCTTTGATGGTGATGCCTCCGTTGGTGGGGGCAGTGGCCTTACTATCTGTCTGTTAATGTTATCTCTGCTGTGATTTGAGTCGAGGGGTTGCCCTGTCCAGTGTCAGTGCTGCTATCCCTCCCTGTCAGAATAAATGTTTGTGTGTCTGTCTCTGTGAATCTTTGCGTAACTGTCTTTGTGTTATGCTTTGTGTAATTTGGAGACAGAGTCCAGAGCCAGGTGGGAAAAGCTTACATGACCTGGACACTGACAGTGAAGAAAACAACATCATCTTCCGCACTAACATAACACACAAGTTCGCCAACACTGATACGTTTTCACTTCTTACATAATGAGCGACATCGCAGCCTGACACAGCTGGCAAAAGATCACAGCTTTCTTTTTTAGTAGGCTAAAGTTTACAGCTCCTAATGTACTGGTACTTCCACTTACAGTAAACACAGCATTTTTTCATCACTTAACTGCACAACTAGATCACTCTGTAAAAAATGTCAACCCTTATTCATTTATTGAATATAGCACAGGAAGTATGTTTTCAAAGCTTGCACTCAGCCTTCTGTTTGCTGAAGTTTTTGGTCATGAATATCTCATCTTTGCACAGACTCTAGAGTAGTGTTATTTTGTTCCTATGACACACATCCCCTTGCTGGCTAAAAAAACATGAAGCAGGATAAAGAGCTTTCATTAAGTTTACAATTCTGTCCTCATACCAAGTCCTTCCTTCATGTTACTGGACTGAACGCTCCGACATAGCTCAGTCACTCCCACATGAAACTGCAGACTTCAACATTTGATCTTAAGTTTTGCCTTTTCTTCTCTCTTTAAGTCCACTTCTCCCTCCCCCCTCCCCCCTCCTCTGTAGTGTAGCTGAAGCAGAGCCAGGAAAACAGTGGACCACTTGTGGGCCTCTCAGACACACCCTCTCCCCTCTTTAACTCATTATAACCAATTAGGTGACAGGTTGAGGAGGAGAAAGGTGGATGAGAGCAGAGAGATAATACTCTTTTGAATTATTCATCCCTCTGCTGAATCTCAGACTACATCCACCCGTATTCAGCTTGCTCACTGCCTAGACTTCTTAGATCTTCTTCTTGTTGACATTCTTTCTCGTTACTGTCTTTCTCGTCTCTCTTTTAACCCTCCTTTGGATACTGTCGACAATAACAGTGTAGGGATGCTTGAAACAAACCAGTTCACACAAAGTGTATGACCACATTTGTGTTCTCGTTATCAATCAGACAACTCTAAGCAGTGATTTCATGTGCATTCATCACAGTCCTGCCAAATGCAATACAATATATGTTAACTATATTGGTTTGGCTACGTAAATCATCTGTTGTTATGGAGGGCTGACAGACACAGTTTGGGCAATTGACCTGCCAAGACTTAAACTTCCCTTTATAAAACAATTGTTAAATGCTGTATAGACGCATGTATGTTTTCACTCACGGGCAATCATTTCAGAATTCTGTACTTAAGTTTTATTGGTGTTGTCTAAGGTGCATGTCTAGGTCACCATAAGGTCTGGCATAGGCAGGAAAAGATAATCGATTGACCACTGAGAAGGAGCAATGAGTGAGATATGAAGGAAGAGAGAGAGAGAGAGAGAGAGAGAGAGAGAGAGAGAGAGAGAGAGAGAGAGAGAGAGAGAGAGAGAGAATATTTATATATAGTTCAGTCAGAGATAGAAATAGGAACAAGGGGGGTGCAGAGAAAAGTAGCAATAACCACAAGAAGTGAGTATCAGGCGGACATGGAGATAGATAATGAGAAAAAAATAGTGGACAAGAGACAGAAAGAGGTGACTGAATAATGTATCCGACAGACGAGAGGACGGCGAGACGAGAAGAGCCAGAATGGAAAAGACAGAGATGAGGTATTATCTGTGAGGTCTCATCCACACTTGCTGACATTGCTTTAATCTAAGGGCCAAGAGAAGAGACCAGAGGGCCCACAGACAGAGACACACACACACACACACACACACACACGCACACACACACACACACACACACACACACACACACTCTTGCAGGGTGCACATGGTTGCTGCTTCCATATGAGATGAATTGTGTGTTTACTGTTTATGTGTGCGTGGAGCAGGGTCAGCAGCTGCATTTTTGAACAGATCTAAAAATTAAATAACAAAATATAAATAAATAAAAAGTCTGTCTGCATGCAATGATCCTACAGAAATTAGGAAAGTTGGATCTCTCAACTTTATGTTTATATTTCATTCTTGACCACAATACACTTCTGCACTCTCTACAGGAAAACATGTTTCGACATAAACTGAAAACTTCTAATCTCAAAGAACCATTAAATAAATACAATCGCTGTAGTGAGAAGGGATTGAATCAGTTTGATTTGCAGCAAAAAAAGCAGCTGACGCAGAAGACTTGGCAGACTAAGGAAAGTTAGACAAAGTTTCTCCGACAACCACCCATCTTATAGTGAAGCCTGTTGACAAGAAATCGCTTCATGTAATGAGCAGGTAATAATAAACAAAGACACGAAAAGGTCTATCATAGGAAAGAAAGACTACACGGAAAGAGACAGGGTACAAAAACAGACAGGTGCAGCTAAGAGACAGCGAAAGCAAAATGTTCCGATGGAAATTAACAAAGATAAGAGAGCGGAGAAGAAGATCACAGCAACAGGAATTTAAATAGTATCCATTGCAGAGGAAAGACACAATGACAATGACCTGAAGGAATTGTGCAAATAAGGCATTTAGAACAGGAGGGGGAAAATAATCTCACAAGAGTGGCAGGCAGCCTGCAGAATTATGGCTTCATCGTTAACATTTGATTATTGTTTATGCTCTGCCCACATTGCAACTGGCCAGGCATTTAAGATGCACGCACACACCCACAATCACCATAAACCTAAACTTGCATGATTGCACACGCATTTTGCGATTGAGCACGTGCCGCTCAAGACCTTTCCTGACAGCGTGACACAGGCGTAATGACACACGCACACACACACACACAAGCTCACTTATATATACACACGTTGCAAAGCACTCTCTGCATGCAGGGCAGACCTTATAAATACTGTCCCACGTTGTGATTGTGTTTGAGCGCCATCACCATGGTGCTGCTTCCTCACATGTTTATAGTGACTGAAGTTATAAATTAAAATGATCTTAACAACCCTGAAGATGGGCCTTGCTTGTGGGTGCAGCCAGGCAGGGATAACAGGAAAAAGACAAGGAGACATGTGGGCTATCCCAGAGTCCAGAGAGACGAGAGACACACAGCGTGCAGAGATTAGAAAAAAGAGAGAGAATACAGGGACATGGTTTGCACAGAATGGCAAGTAAGATGTAAAGAGGCTCTCGATAAAGTACTCTAACACATGCTGCTGAGACATGCTGAAAACTTTATCCATAAGCACATGGGCAGAGAAGAAAATCCAACAGGAGGAAAAAAATCATCCAGAGCGATACAGAAGCTGGTTGGGGCTGGACCTAAACACATCAATGAGACTGGGGAAACATGCACTTTGGATTACTTGTCTAAACTAGGACTATATTTAGTTTCATTGATATCTAAATTTGCTTGCCTGAAAGCGTTCTGACCTGAGATGACAATGTTCCCTACTGACAATTAGGTTTGTGCAATATGACAAAACTCACAAACCAGAAGACTATTTCAATGTGTCTGCTGTCAGAGATTTAGCCAGGAAGTTATTTCTTAGATAGCCCTCCATTTAACGTATCAGACTGTGTAAGGCCCTTGTGGGAAACACTTCAAATGATCAGTGGGACTGACGATGGCAGTGACTTCTGCATCAATATAATTTGATCAAGCACACTGATTTTTCAGGTATTTCATTTGGTGGATTAGCCGAATACAAATTCATTTAAATGAACAACATCACAATATAAATGAAAAGTAATGAAATAACACATATACCTTTGTTGAGGATTGGTCCATATCAACTGTAACATGTATTGCCTCTTTTGATGTGATGTTGGAATAATAAGACAAACCAAACACCTTAGGTTATAAACAACAAATTAGAATTTAAAAAACAACAACATCTTTAGAGTTATCGAATTATGCAGAAACATTGATTGGCTGAAGTAAATGTTCAGTTGATGCTGAGAAACGTTTGAGTTTGCATGTTTTTTGTTCACGTTATTTGTTATGTGGTAGTTAGTTTGAGCCGTTATAGTTGCTCTCAATTCAAAGTGGAATAGATTAATTAAGGAAGTTATTTACAAGCATTTGCCCTAATAACAAGTTCAATAATGCAACATTGTAGAGGTTACAGAGAATGAAGGAAACCTTGGGATGCTGATCTTTGGAATGGCAGATTGACTCGTGGAATTTGTAACTAATCTATCTTGCAGGGAAGGAACCAGAGTCAGTGTGGGTGAAGGTGAGTTACTGAGTATGATGCCTCCAAAGTGCCTCCCTTTTGAAGTTTTCTGGGAATGTGTGCTAGGAGGAGACCTGGGTTAGTCATCCAGGAACACCTCAAGACACCACAGAAGGAGCTGGAAATTGTTGCTGTCGAGAGGGACATCTGCCAACTTACTAAGCCTACTTCCACCACGATCCACCGGTCCGCTATGAATAGAGAGATGGACTACCTGCTCATGAACAAACTAAAGTCAGATAAAGCCTTCTTACTATTTTAAAACACAATCAAAGGAATATTGGAATACAGCAATACTGAATTATAATTTAAGTTACATAATTTTTAAACTGTTTTAACCTGTTTTTGTCTATACAGCAATTCCCAAAACTTAAAATGATCTCAGAGGTTAAAAAAATGCCCTTTTCAATTCATCATTACTGATATTTTAATACAGCGGAGTCATCACATTGAATTAGATGAGATGGAGCAGGAATTCCCAATTTAGCAAAAAACTAACATGAAAATGTCCTTATCAGCAGTTTGATTCAGTGGGTTTCCACATTTAAGCATCAGCTGATAATTGGCCTTGCTAGCTGCAGCCATTCATTACGGGTCAACCTTAAGAGATAATGGCAAGACAAGAGGTATTGATTAATTTCCTGCCTGCCTTGTGGCTTTTAAACCTTGATCAACACAGGTTCCCTGTTTACACCACTCACTGAAGTTCTGAAACGTTTTGTAGTGGAACAGAATAGTGAAAGCTGGATGTAAATTAATACTGAGTAAGCAATCTCTCGTGATCGCTTGAGAAAATCACTCAATCGGCACACATTGTGACCATGTATCTAAGCTGAGGACAATTCTCTGTTGTTGCATTCGAAACAAAAACTTAAAGAGGTGAGTTTAATAGAGCGGCCACTGTGCATCTTTTTCAGAGGGAGGGAGGTTGCAAACTAGCTTTCAAAAGGCTTTAGACCAAAGCATTTCCAGTCCAAAGAGGGTCAGACTTTACAAGTAAGACCGCCTATCATCTCCTAAATGTCCTGTTCGTCTTAAATGCCAGGTTGTAGGGTTTTAACAGTGCAGTGTTACATTGATTTAAAGCAGGGTAGTGTGAGACCCAAAGCACTGTAAAGTGTTTCAAGAGAAATCCCACAGAACAGCCAGGCAGAAAGGTTTACAGGGGTTGAAAGTATGCAGAAGTTAACTTTAATCAACTTGACATAAATAACATTTGAGTGCATGGTCATGATGGATTAATGTTGGGTCTTTATAGATAAATGAGTACGGTCTTTGTAAAGTGTCTTGAGATAGCATTTTATGATTGATTGACAGATTGACTGATTATGTTCAAATCTCGTCCAGTGAATTTTCTTGTATTTGCAATGAGAAAATAAAGCAAGAATACACCAATTAAGGCAAAACATTTTGTATAGGAAAGTGTAAAGCAGTCAATAACTTGTCTATTAAAGCGTTTCTGAATAAGAACCTCTCTTTTTTTTTTTTTTACAGTATCAGCAGCTCAGATGAACGTCTTAAACAGTGTAGTCTCCTGAGAATACTGGGGATTCACTGGAAAAATGCCAGAAAATTAACAACAAATCAAACAAATGACGGCTAAAAGAAACTATTTCCCAGTACCTGCAGCTTCTGTAGTACAACCACATTCTTTCCACCTCTACAGAAATAAACAATGCTATGTGTTGCAGAGAGAAGTGAAGTGTAACAATAAGATATAACAGAGAGGGGACTTTGGGAGGTTGCATATTGATTTTCCTGGCTGTGAAAGCAGGTCTGGAGTTCTTACAGGGTCTTGACTAGTCAAAATAAACTCTTGGAATAATTCACCAACCCCCCTCACAGCTAAGAGCATCAGTGTTTCTGTCCAGCTTCAACGACATTAACCACACACAAACACGGATAACTGCAGATAAAACCGTACTGATCACCTGTCAAAGGGATAAACAAAAAGGGCCATTTTGACCTTCAGCCTTTTTTGCATGCTCTGCACAAACATGTACATAAACAACATAGTTTGATTTTCTCCCTCATGATATTGGTGTGTGGGCAAATGTGTGTCCTAATGGTTGAAAGGAAGCAGTGGGAGCAGGGCTGGATCTGCAGAGGAGGAAACTTGATTCTTGTCATGCCATCCCAGGACAGACAGTGCGCTTCCCCGTGAGACACAATTTGCCCCGAAAGGAGAAATTAATACAGCAGCTAACCTCGACTCTCCTTTCTCTCCAAATCATTCCTGTACTCTCCTTGATACATGTACACACAAAATGATTTTTCCTGTTAAATATCCCCTCCCTTCTTACAGGACATAAAACAATAGGCACCTCAAAAACAGGGATTATTCGTTACATATTCATGTTCTTATTTTGGAAGCTCATCCTTTACTCTTCTTGCTGACTTAAAGAGGCTATCCTGCAATCCACCATTAGCAACCATTTGCCCCGCTAAACTGCCCTTGAGCCAGATACTGGATCTCTATGCGCTTCTGTTGTAGAGACAAGCGGAAAGAAAATTTTCCAGCAGGGATCAATAGAGTATCACATTATCATTATCATTCCTCCAAATTCAGGCACCCACTTACTCCTTACTCCTTTTTTCTGCTTGTCCTCTGTGTCACATCGTAGTGTTAGCTGACAGCAAACCATACTTATGGTGGGAAATAAAGCCAATGCAAGGAAGAGGCAAGGATGTGTATAGTAGGGGCTGCAGAATGCGACAGGCCAACAAAAGAGAGTCCTGAGACCTGAAGGTTGAACATGACATGCCACGGGAGGAAGGAAAAACATGACGACTTTTGAAAGGTGAAGAAACAGAAAGATAACATACAGACATGTGCGCCTCGTGTAATTTTTCCTCACTTTGGCTCTCATTTGAAGTCGATAAGGAATTTCAACTTCAGAGTCTACTTTCTGACTTTCAAAAATGATATCTCTTTTCAAACAAAACATACCAGCGCTGAAGCTTTTACTGTATTTTTAACCAGGAGGACAAAAATCTACTAGGATATGGTTTGGCCATATGACAGATGTGATTAAGTAATCAGCAAAACAGTTCACAGTTAAATTTCCTTGCAATTCACTACTCAGTTTATCCTATTCGTTTGACACAAATTATCTGAGCTGTTTGCATTGACAGTATCTGTTTATAACAAGGAAATGCATAGCTGATCTTAAATACTCTTACACACAGCAGACCAGCCAATCAGGACTAAGAGGAAGACAGAGGATCAGATGGAGAGACAGTGAGGGAGGGGAAGTCAATTATACCGGGCGATGCAGCAAGTGAGAGATGATATTCCCACTCAGGAAGAAATGGGAGGGAGGGGGGGGGATGATGGAGAAGAGGAGAGGAAGAGAGTGACAGAGGAGTGAAGGCACATGAACCATAAAAGATTCTTAATGGAGCAGAATTTACACAACCTGCTGGGGGGAACTGATTAAAAAAAAACAGCAGCGGTTAATGAACAACAAGCATCCGATCTGCAGCCCTGAGAAGGTTAAAAACCCAACACAAAGTGCCGAGTGGCTTTCTCCCTTCACTGCATTATGGTGCCACTTCCCCCTTCATTCTCTTACTGAGTCATCAATAAAAACCCATTCATGTGCTAAATAAAAAAGCAAACAACAAAACAAAGAGCTATTTTCTGATTTTCATTACTTAGAGCATCAATAATAAAAAAAGGTCCAACGCCAAACACGTCAGGGTTTTTTTTTTGTGAATGCAGGAGGGGGCTTGAGTGTGATTTTAGTGGATTTTGTATCGCATGGTTGGAACCTAGAAAAGCAGACCAGACTGTTTCTATGACCTGGGTGTAAAAGCAGATAAGCTGGTTTAAACTGGGTTCAGAGAGAGGAAAAATTGCAAGGATAGACAGATGGAGGGGACACATAAAATCAACAAGATCTCTGAGCTAAATGAGTTTAATAATGTCAGAAAGGCGAATCACCTTTAATGAAAAGCTTGCAATCTGCATTCTGTCTACAGCACTGTGGTACACCTCTTATTCCAAACCATCAGCTATGGGGTTATGGAGAGCATTAAGCTGAGAGTCCTGTTGTGGGTATCTCCCTCCACATCTATAAATAATGTGGCTTTAGACACAAGCTCTCATAACAGAACACCATCACAGGTGCCTGTGCAATAAAAAGGTTCATTGAAGGGAATCCCACATAGCAGGGGGCCTGAAAGGTTTATCTGACTGCTTCATCTGAGACATGAGAAGTTTGCTTTGTAAATGAGTTAAACTGTTTCAGAATGAAGGGGGGAGGTCCCTGTCAGACTAATGAGCATTAATTTAAAGGCATACAGAATGCATTATTTAAAGTTGTGTAAGCACTTAAGTGTTCTCTCATACATTCAAAGGAAAGGAGGGAGATTTATTTGTCTGAGTCTACATCTGTATGTGCATTTTGTAATAAAGACTTCTTAAAGGGATACTCAAGTATATAGTACTACGCATGAACGTTGGGGACTCACTATGGACGAGTTTAAAGCAGAATGGCCAAAATGAATGCAGCAGCAGCCCTGCTACGTAGTGAACACTTAAGCCTGCACCTTCCAGTAACTTAACAGCTTCAATTTGTAAAGACAGCTTTTTTACAACTATCCTTCTTGGATAGAAAAAAGCATTGTCCCAACATGAGATATGTTAATTAGTAAGTGACAAAGGTTTTAAGTGGTGCTCTATTTTTGACATGAAAAGAGGAAGTCTGACGAGTATCAGTATTACTTTGTGAAAAATCCGCACAGAGGAGTTTGATTCAACAAAAAATGTGATTTTTTAACAAGAGACACTTCTTTTTTGCAGCCACTATCAAAATCATTCCTAAACCTTGAGCACATGCAGGGTTAGGGCCGTAACCATTGTGACAAAACATTGCCTTATCCTCAATACATTTTTTTATTTCACACCCTAACCTGCGTTGTTTCTCTGCACATAAACTAACATTATTCCTATGGGTAATCACAATCGCTCAACCCAGGTTGCATGACGTAAGAACAAGCGCTCATGGCATGAAATGGGGAAGACAGAGTTGCCACTGACCCTGAAACAAGTCAGTGTAACGTCACAATCGATAGAAATTATGAAATTAATTGAAAGAAAGTTTAGTGTAAACCATGATGACACAATTAGTTTTAATGCATTACATATATTTTGATTCTATTTAATATTTGCAGAGCCAATGAAGCTATAGGCTACATGACACTCTCAAAACAATTTACATATCAAAATTATCAAGCACAGAGTTCGCATAGACAAACTACATTTCTATATTTCTCTTTAGAACATTAAAACAGATGGTGAAGCTCGAGCTCTCGTCCTAGTAGTCCGTAATAAAGTTTTCTTCACAGCTCTGCCCCTCTTTTGTAAGACATATATAATACATGACCGGTATAATTTCACCCTCTTTAGAACCAATCAATCACTGGCCAGTGCTCAGTCTTGACTGCTTTTCCTGTCCGTCCACATTCACTATTACAGTATTTTTCACAGAGCTCCGGACTGAGATGGAGAACAGCAGCCTACACCTGGATCAAGACCCGACATGGCCTCTTTCATTTCCACAGCGACAGTAAAAGTTATAGAATGACCTGATCTGAGACTGGCAGTCTGATTTTAGACTCAAACTCCACGGCCCTACAGGAACTCCTGCTGGGATGAATTACTACGTTAAAAACAGGCGGCCTCATGTGATGGTCTATATGAGGCACTGCCAATGGTGGAAATGGGTGAGGGGTCAAAGGTGAGGGGAAACACTGTAACCAATCCCCCTGCATGCTGTTGGTCCATCCACTACGCTCAAAGAGCAGGTTTACACACAGACTCTCTATACGCATAAAAACACACAAACATGCACAGATGACAGGTGTATTAATAGAGCTGACATGATTAGCTTATGAACCATTTATTCCATGGACAGATAAGGAAATTTCATTTATTTTGATAGCAATTAATACATTGAGGTTAAATAATTCTAAAAATGCAGAATGTTTTTTTCTCGGTTTTGTATGATGTAAACTATCTTTCTTTTTTCATTTACTGTTGATCGGACAAAGCGAGATGACAGCCACTCCTTTGCGTAGCTGTCAGAGGATATTATGACTATTCAATTTACACTTTATATACAAAAAAATACAAATGACAGTAGTTGGATACCTACCCAAAAATGTAATAAAATAACACACATGTTCTTTGCAGATAACATTTATACAGCTGGTACAATACAATGGGTGCCTTTCTCAAACCCCAAACTTTCTTTCTGAATTCTGGTGCTTGAAACAACTTTTACAGACCTTAGTAACTTAGACCTGTTCTCATACTTGCAATACAGTTTTACTTCAGGTGGAAGAAAGAGAGGGGATTCAAATCTACCAATAAAGTCTTGCACTTTTGCTGTGAGTGTGTGAGGGCACCATTACAAGACAAGGGTCACTTAACATTTTCAAACAGGCCATGCACCATTAAAGCAGTGTCTGCGCTAACGCACAAACCTGCGGTCATGTCTCTAAGCAACCAATGAGGTTGGGGAGGAATTCTTGTAGCTAGAACTTTTTTACAGATTTACGCAAGTTTCCAGGAACATCATTGTGGCCTATTTTGACAAGTTGCTTCCTTCCCTTCCTTTTCTCGCTAGTTTAGAAAAGCTTTTAGTTGAGTGTGTACTCTTACTGTAACTAATGCCAGGCTTACGAGAGGAATGGAGGGGAATTAGCATACAGCTGTTACAGGCAGGAGAGAGTGTGTGAGGATGTTTTCTCATCCACAGAAGAGAGTCTACATTCAGATGTGAAACAGATTACAATAATGTAACAGGAACCCTTTGGAAGGCAGGATTTTAAAGTCTCCCAAAATCTTTTATCATACAGAGAAACACGCATTTAAAGGGATGCCTCTCATGTGCAGCAACACAAACGATTACAGAGTTTTGTGGGACTAAAGTAGGCTATTATGGAGCGATATTTCAGAAGGGAGCTTCCTTTATCCATGCACTCTAAAACACACCTGCGAATAGACTCTCTAGAAACGACGCATCTGTTTCAGTGTACCCTGCTACAACATAGGACTAATTAAAGGATCAAGGGAGGTTAGCACGGCTCCCTACACAGCAGTGTACTGTTTAATTTAATTACAATAGATCAGCACCGCTTTAATTGAGCTTCATCACACAATGAATTTCCCTCACGAGGCGCAACTCACAGCATGGTGAGCCCCACACATGAAATTAGTTCAAACAAATGCACAGCTCAGGGTGATACAGTATCAAGGGAATGATGCAACCTGCTAGACATATGTTCACCCAACGTATATCGCAAACGCAGGGCAAGGAATTTTCAAAAGCCAAGTACATATTTAGGCTCTTTCATTTTGTAATATTGTTAAGACTGCCATATAAAAAGGAGAGTCAAGACGCGGCTCACTTCTATAGGTCCAGCTCTGTCTTTGAGGCATCTGAAACTTGATCTGAGCACCTCAGAGTGCCAGCTCTGCCTTCTCTGAAAGAGATACAACAATAGTGGCAGAGCTGCCAGCCAGTAATGTCAGGGAGAATGTCACCCACATCTACCCTGCAAAGGCCATTGCTCTTAATAGGAAGAACAGGGTGGAGGAGGTGCATGACACGTAGTTCTGCATGAGCTGCAAAGACATGTCTGTGACCCTTTGGTAATAAGGAAGGAAGAAACCTCGAAAAAGACAGAACTGAGACTAGCCAATCTGAAGTCAAAAATGCGCAGATGCTGAAGGCAAGAAGACATTTGAGTCGTGGCTCTGCAGCGGGATTTCCCTCTGTTATAAACACTTAATGGCACTGGCATGCAGGGAAACTGCTGTACTTGTTTTAACAATGACAGGGAAAGCACAGCCTGGTCCAAGGAGCACTCACACTTGTGCTCTGTCCACTGGCACAACTGGAAAACAGCTGCTGGTGCACTACTGTCCCTGAAAATATCTGGAAATATACTGACACACTTATGAACTTGCAAATATTTTCTAAGTGAACTTTGACTTTTAAAGAGACACTTAGGGCTAACATTAACACCAATACCTGTGCTTTGTTAGTCATTAATTAGGTTAATTTTAAATCTGAGATATACGCATTTTCAACCACATGAAATATAGTACAATTTGGTTTGGACAAATGAGTGATGAATGTTTCACATGTAAGTCCTCTGCCGTGGGTCGATCCCAGTGAAACAGCCACAGTGTTTACATGTTGTTTACATTATAGAGCATTTGGATGGAGGGGTACTTTAAAGCTCTGACAAAATACTTTCGACAGTACAGTGGGGGAGTTGCTTCAGTTTGAGTGCTAAGTTCAGTGCATGGGTTTCATTGGTGAGACTATCCTTCATTTGGATAAAAAGCTGTCATGTAATGAGGTGCTGGTTGTTTACATCTGCATTATTTAGTTCAACTGTCAAAAAATGCTTTGACAAACAACTCCAGTCAATACACTTTTAACCACACATCACATGAAACGTGGTGTTGTGTTTCACTAACAGTCATTGCAAACTTCCCAGTAAATCACTGAGTCAAGCAAAGAAATATACACATGAAAGTAATTGTTTACAAGGGCATTTTGATTTTTAAAAGTGCCAATCACCATCTTTGGAAATGGACAAATTAAATGTAACATTCTGGGTCCTCCTGCTGATCTAATCAGAAAGAGTCAGGTGTAAATTGAACACAAGACCCCGTGTTGTGATGATGCATAGTATATGACGTGCTAACTGCTGCATATGCAACTCTGCATGGTTAATGGTTAAATTCATCAAATGACTGCTGGGATGTAACTGATCAAATCACATGACTGGAAACAAGTCTAATGAAGCATGTCTGGTAACATATGGCTTTATTCTCTCGATTTAAGAGACTTTAAACAGTTGTTGCATGAAAAAACGGACAGAAAAGTGCCTCACGTGCAGTCCAGTAGTAAAGGCTAAACAAAAACATGATAAAGTTTTACTCACATGAAAGCGTGGTAGATGAAAGCGCATCCTCGTGGTCTTTCTAGCACGTTGTAGAGACAGTTCTGCAACTTTCTGTAGCGTTTGTTCGTAGCGGACGAGTTGGCTCTTGGTCCCGGCGGCCCGGGCAACGGGGTGCCCAGGAGACCTGTGCGGTGAGACGGGTGCCCGCGCTCCGGTGTGGACGGTTCGCTCCTCTCCGTGTGGACAGCAGTGAGAGCCACGAACTCTACCCGCCTGTCGTCGTTCTGAGCCGGGGGCACCAGCATTCTGATACCGCCGTTGTTAGACGGACTTCCTAACATATTCTTTAGACTACATACGATTTAACACATCACTTTCCTGACTAGATGACCCGAGTGTGCGCACAGCAAAGTTTTGCCCAAGTCATGGTCCGGTTTGTCATGGCTTTAAAGTGGACCCAAAGTAGGCTAGTGATCAAAACACACTTGTGAATATCATCACTGCTTTGTCAGTCCCGGTTTAATAAATTCAGATTTAAAAGTTATCTGTAAATACAGTCAGGGTTGCAAAAGAAAAAACGTTCAGTATGGGGACAAGTGCGTCGCGCTGAAACGTGACCTTCAGCGATCATTGTAAAAGAGTCAGATGTGATAAGTAATCAGCCGGGTGCAGAGAAGTGATTACACATGCACTAAGTCCAAGAAAACAACCAAGTTTAGCTGCTAACCTGTCATCACTTGGCAGGGGTGGCAGCCCAAACAGGTAAAGTATCTAAAACGTGCTATACATGCAGTTATAAATCACTTAACAAGGCTACAAAACAAGCGCCTAATGGTCATGTCTTATCTCCATACAAAGTATATATAGGCTATATAACTGCAGTAAGAAACATTTAGTCATTAAGGTCAACTAAGCTGTTTCCTGTAGTTTCAATTGTCAAAGTGAGACTCGCCACAGCCGCTAACATCAGCCTGCTCTCCCTTCCTCGCGCGTCTCTGTGGTCCAGTGCTCCTCTGCTCTGGCACGCGGGGTGGAGCGCGCACAAGTGAGGAAGACCAGTGGTGTGATGTCTTTAACCGCAGACGACCAACTCTACAAACGCCTGCTGATGTTTGCATCTGGTTTGTAAAAGCTGACAAAGATGAAACACCCTCTTTTTGGAGAGTTGACGCGCGTAGGAAAGAGAAAGGAGGGGAGGAAGTCGCGCACGGGACAACAGCATCCAGGGAAAGGGAAAAGTGATTTTCTCATTTATGAAGATTTAGCTTGAAGGGTGGGAGGTTTCAAGTACAGCTAACAACTTTGATAGGAACTGCTGCTTATGAATGTGTACCAAAATGTTGTTCAACTCCACCAAAAGGACCTAGGGAGAAGATTTTAAGTACCAGCGTACCAGTACCAGAATGTTTCAAATGGTCAGAGTGAGTTTTATACCTTTTCATCCTTTTACAGTTTTTGAACGAGCCATAACCTGGAATTGACATGGACTTATGAAGGCTTTTAGTGATTGATTAGCAAACAAGAACAGTCAAAAAAAGGCAACGATTGGGTGCACAAGTTAAAGAAAATTGGTTGCATCTGAATTAACCAAGACAGGTTTGACACCCAAGCACTCAAAGATTTTCATATTATAAGATGTAGTCAAAAAAAGAGCAGTGAAAATCATTACAAAATCCAATCCCTCAAATATGTGGTGTTCTATTACAAACAAATTAAGTATATTTTGTCTCATTTGGATCCCGATTAGCTTCAGCATAAGCCAGATCTGGTCCTCAGTTTTCATTGTGACAATACAATTTACTTATTTACATTATAAATCACAAAACACAAACATTAGGCAGCCTCTAAAGAGGATTGCCATTTGTGCTTATAGTGGGAGGGGGCCGCGACAGGCGTTTGGGAAAGCAAAGACAGGTGCTGGGAGAACCAGCGACACACCGACAACAGTGGACAGATCTTTTCTAAATCTACGACTGTGACACACACACAGGCTCTCTGTGGTTATGACACAAACCCACAGTGCCCTGTAGAGAGATCACCTGTCAGAGGGGCCTCCGAGGAATGCATGGCGAGGTGGTCCCCAAACTCCCGTTGGCCTCACTGTATCATCTGACCACCACAAGCGACTTCAAAGATAACTCACTGATCTGTTTATATAACAGGTCGAACGTAAACCTGGACATACATTTGGTTGGAATTCTGAGGAGGAAAATAATGGAATTTTTCAAATAAAGAGAACATTTGCTCTCCTTCTTTTGCACATCATCACTCAAATCTCTGGTTCCATTGAATACCTATCTCGAGTACATGACATGAACGTTTGACACATGATCACAAACTGATCATCTAACATGACTTTGTTTACAGTGTTCCATAACAACAGCAGAGCCAGGTTACTCCATCGTGTCTAGTGCAGTTTATGGAACATGCAGGTCTGTGTAGTGACGTGTTGGAATGCAGCTGGAGTCTCTCACAAGTCAAAAATGTCGACATTATTCCCAGGGCCTGCTCGTATTACATAACTATACATCACTAATCCTCAAGTCTTTACTCAGCGTTGCACATATAGACCGGTGGACTCACTATTGGCTATAAAATGGAATCGTGTGTTGACAGCTGTACCTCTTTTAGCAATGTGTTAATTCAGACAGGGACTGTTAAACATGACTAATCAGTATGAACAGTAGGGTAAAGATTTCCAAACGGATCTTGATGCACGCGGTTTGATTTGTTTGTTTAAAATTACAAATTGAGTCATTGGTAGAAGTTTTTCCCCGATAAACTGATCATTCATTTAGTCCGTACAACTTGTGTAAAAATTAGGTAAAATTACAGAATTTGAAATATTATGCATGTGTTGATTGGGCTCTTGTGGTTTTTTGGGTTAACTTTTGCGTTCGGTTTCTTTTTGTAGTTTTTTTGTCAGATTCTCATACTTTATTCATATGCATTCTTTTACCATGTGTCAAGGCACTTTCTAAACCCCTGATTTTAAAGGTGCTATATAAATAGTTATTATGACAAAATGTCAGACATTGATTAAAAATGTCAACTAAAATGTTCAAACACCCAAAGTTTTTCATGTCCACTTCATTTAGTCAGTTGGCAAGAGCAAAACTCAATACATATTCAATTTCCATACAAATTCAGCAAGTAGATCCAATCAATTAGATATAAAGACTATTATTCATTATACTAACGAAAACACTTTTGCAGGAGGCAGCTAAAGTCTAAACTGCACGATCCACTAAATAAATAGAACAAAACCTGTTTCCCCATAACAGATCTAGATCTCCGGTTTAGTGCCAACACCTAAGTCAAAATTCAAATGACTTGTTTTCTTGTATTTTTATTTCTAATATATATAGATACTTTATAAATTCCCAAGGGGAAATTCAAGTTTACACCCTTATTGAGAGAAATACCCACACACACAAACAGGACCTGTGGACATGCTTAATGGAGAGATGTCAGAGTGGGGCTTCTACACAGGGAGCGCCCCTGAGCTGTTGGAGGTTCGTTGCCTTGTTCAAGGACACCTCAGCAGAACTCTGGCAGTGACCTGGAACCTCTCCAGCAACCAGACCAATTTCCATACTTTGGTAAGTACCGGGACTTGAGCCGGCAACCCTCCGGTTTCCAACCCAAGTCCCTAGCTGAGCCACTGCCGCCCCAAACCTCATCTTATCTTGCAAAATGGACTGTTGGCTCTGGTACTGGTTTCTGACCACGCAAACAACTAAATCCAACGTCCTTGATTTCTGATCCTTTGATGAGGTTCTATTTTTAAGTAGTGTTAAGCAGTACTTTTGATAAGAATTGGTTGAATAGCTTAGAAACTGCTGCTAGTATTAAATGTATGAAAACATTGATATGAAACTAAGTTAAAGCCCTAATTTACAACAAATGAAGGCTCAGCCTTCAAGCAAAGGAGAAAAGTGACCTCCCACTTGTGTATGTCAAGGTGTGTACTTCTGACTTCTTAGAATAGTAATGTAGCTGTAAATAACAGATAGAAGAGGGATATGGGATCTAATTTGAGAAAAAGGTAATTAAAGAGTCTTGTGGAGTCTAACCACACCATGATGAATGAAGGAGGTGTTACCTAAACATCAACATAACAGCATCCTGTACCGGGGATCACCCTCTACAAACGGCTCTCTGATAGCCTGGTTTCCTCCACCTCCTCCTCCACCTCTTCGTCTCTCAGCTGTCCAAACCAGGCTGAGGAAGAAGGTGTCGATGGACAGGATGGCCCTGCTTCTACCCCTGAGGGATTTACATCAAAGTTCCTCAGAAGCAAAACTATGCTCCCCCTCTTTCTACAGCGTTTATCTCATCCAGTTATCAACACTCAGAGTATCCAACGTGACAACACACAACAGCTGAGCGAGGTCAAACTGTAAAATCTGTAATGGCTGTCTGAAAGTACAAACAGCCCAGACTGTAAGGAAGGGCTCACAAACTCATACTCGAAGATTTGGAGGCCCTCGGAGTGGAATGACAGTCCGGGATGACCCAGAGCAGACTGCAGGGTCCCAGTGTTAGGAGACAATTGTTGGGTTCCCTTCAGGCCCACCTCTTTCCTCTCTCTCTGTTGATATTTCCGCTGCACTCGTCACTCTGAGTGTTCACTCACGCCCCACAGAGCCTTGCTGAGCTCTGGGAGTCGACAGCCACTCAGGGGAATCTATGGGAACTTAAAAATACTTACATCAGCACTTGTGCACTACACATAGTACAGTTTGGTCTCACTCCGTCCGACCCCCACCAACCTTTTGTTTTCCGCTGCGCACTTGGACGTTTCCTTACACCACTTAATAGCTTTCCCAGGCTTCGCTCTTGTTTGCATTTCTTTAACCTCTTTTCTCTTCCTCGTTTTATCCATTTCCTCCACTTCAACCCAGTTTGATCTAAATGGGATACATCAGAGGGACTAAGAGAGGAGGGGGGCTAATGATTTGTTGATTCAGTGTCTGTTTTGTTGGATTAATGTGGTTTTGATACGTCTGGTTTTAGTCTTTGGAGAGATGAAATGAGGCACGAAAACAGCGCTGCGTTTGGAGTAAGAACCCCCCACAGAGAAACACACTCCAACCATCATGTAGTCACAGTAAAAAATGTCAGCTGATGTAAGGCAGCTTTCCTGTGTTAAACAATCAGACAATCTGCCTTTCTAAGGCATGAATATGTAAGTGACTGAGTCAGGAAATTACAGTAGTTTGGTTTGAGACCTCTGTCAATGGCCAATTCACGAGCAGTCAAAAGAGCCTTTGTAACCACTCATAGTCCTTTTAGAGCGGTGACTGAGCACGCTCCAGCTTGGAGTGTGGAGAGTGTTACTGACAGCCGGTTAGAGGGGTGGAGGGCGCGCCATTGAAGACACTACCTCACTAAAGACACGCAAAAACAAACTGAACACATACAAGTCTGGGCTATAAAAACATATTGTTCACCCAAGTTTAAAATCAGGCGGATAATAAATCACACACATGGCCATATGAGATGTAAAAAGGTTTAAAGGGTTTAAATCTAAATAAAGAGGTTAAAAAAGGAGCCATAAAATACAAGTTTAAACATGCTTAGAGCTGAAAATTCACTGTTCCATTTGAAGTTGTCCTAAATCATTATTTTGGGGGTGTTGAAGGGCTGTAACCACAATGAATCTCACATTTCCTTATTTTCCTTATTCACCTGAATGAGGGGTCTTGGTTGTTTTGAGGTCAGAATGTATGGGATACATTTAGCAAAGATGGCACAGTATTGTGCTAACAATGTGAGGGTCATTTTGGCATCAGGCCTGTTTTCAGAAGAATTAAAGAAACACTGATTCTATAAGGACACAAAAGATTTGTTTCGCACTAGAATTATACATTATAAAACCTTTGTAAACAAACTGTGCAGATTCAAATGCGTTGCTTATTCATAATAACTTTACCACTGAGTCATACTTTTTAATCCACTTGGAAAATAGATCAAACCTTTCCTCAGGATTATTTTCTGTTGGTGATTCTGAACTCTGACCTTCATGTTATGGGAGAAAGGTGATCTTGGATCATTAAACCATCACATTATTCTTATGCAACCGGAAAATGCCAGGACCTGGGAAAAGCTTGCATTACAGTTTGACGGTGATTAAAAGAAACTCTCCTGACACCTCGGCGAGAGGAGAAAGAGGATCAAACAAAAACCCATCCAAGTGAATGTCCACTCCATTAAGGTTTACCTAACTTAGTAAGACTAACTGGTCTTGTGGCCCAATCACAAGGTCCAGACTGCAGCAATGGCCCCAATTCCTCTGGAACTGGTTACCTTGAGCTGACCAGACGAGCCGGCCAAGAAAAATAACAGTGGACAATCCTTTTCATGCTTGACTTAAGCTCAGACATTCTCAAAATCCTTGCTGCTCTTATTAGAAAGATCCAAGCATGAGTCTGGAGTTGTTAATGCAGTTATTGTTTGGTGATTAAGTCAATTAAGAAAGGGCCCTTCTGTTTGACTCAGGGTTTACTTGTGGCTCTGACTAAAGGGGCTTACGCAAACCACTGTGAAGTTAGCAGATCTTTGGGTGCATGTGTGGTGAAAAATCTCGCCAAAGTGCAAGTTTTGAACATTCAAACTGAGTTTGTGTAAAGAGGGATGTTTTAAACACAGTGCATCTTTCTAAGTTTTCTTTTTCCACAATGATAAGTTCTCTTTTTTTGTTAAGATTTAGGTCAAATAAAGGTTGCAGTCTGATCTTGCAGGAGCTGAGCAGTCTCCAGCCAAACACGCTAACTCGTGACTCTATTGTTAACCGCTTGCCCCTTGTAGCACAGGAGGCCTATCCAATAAAAACAAGATTAGGGGGGCCGGTATTGTCTGATGCAGGTCCACTGTGGGAAGATATCGGAAAGATATTCTATGCTGCCTAAACAATGGCTCTGGTGAGAAACTGTTAATTTGTGTTAGGCAATAAATCAGGTTCCCCATTAGAGCATAAAGCTGTATTTAGTTTGTTAGATAAGTGCTGCCCTCTTGTGGCCATTTGAGAAAACAACACAGGCCAGACTGCTACCAGATACTAATATTTTTTATATATGTTGTTTCTGATTACAATGAGCCTTGCACATTAAAGATATTTTTGTCATGTGATATCTCTTTGACCTAATACCTTCATGTCGCTGGTTCTGTGTGGCTCTGGTGATGAGATGTGTCCACCTGTGAAACACAGTAGCAGGCTGACTGGTTGGATGTAAGGCTCATCTCTTGCTGTGCTGTTGCCTTTGCTCCTGCCTCCCTGCCTACAGTCCACACACTGCTAAGCTGCTTAATTCACCTAGAATATGACAGTGGAAACAACGATAAGTCCTTGATGACACAAACTCAGAAAATAATACAAGAAAAACTTTTGGACAAGTTTTTATTTTTTCTCACAAACAAAGTTTGTTTACAAAAACGTCAAAAATAAAATTGTACCTATCTAATGCATGTCATGCTGGCAGTTTGAACTACATGCAGAAACAACAATAATAAGAACATTGAAAATAATCATTACTGTACAAAAAAAGGGGGAAGATGTTTGGCCAAAACATCAATTCAGGACTGGAAGTAAAACACTTTTGATCAACTGAGACTTCTATAAAAAGTTTTTTTTTAAGTCATGTGTTTGTGCATGAGACTTAAACCACCGGGGAAGAGGGGGATGGTGGAAGCTGCATAGAGGCAGAGAAGGATTCTCTGCTCTTAAGATGGGGAGGGGTGAAGAAATATGGAAAAAAACAAAAAACAAAACACAGCTACAGTGTGGACACTTAGAATAAGCACATGCATACGCATCCTCACTGATTTAATCTTTTCAGTTTGCTTCATCTTAATGTGGAAAACAACACAAAAGAGAAAGAACATGAAACATTATCATTGAACCTCACAACCTCTTATGGAAATCCCTTAGATTGACTTGCTTTAAAAAAGTGAAATCTGAGGTATATGGCTTCATTTCATCCATCAAAAACATGAAAAAATATTAAGAAAGTATGATTCTTGTTCTTTTCCCCCCCCAAGAAGAAAAGCAGCAGGTGACGGATCCCATCTTAAACCCTAGATGTGACAGGTGCAGCTCATGTACACAGAGATAGACACTTTTCCCAATTTATTCCAGATTGAAAGCACACACTCATGTTTTTTAGAAAAATATTGAAGTGTCGACATGAGTTAGGAGGAGGGGGACAGGTGGCAGTAGGAGACAAAAGTATAAAAAAAGTGTCTGAACATGGATGTAACTAAACATAAATATGAAAAAGTCAATTTAGTGTCCCTTTGGCTTTTTATCCAGTGTACTAAATTTATGACCAAAAGAAGAGTTTTAAGATTTCAGGTCCGCCCTCCATCTGAGAGGGGCTTAAATTTAGGGTTATCAAACGGTGGCATCATGGGCTGGTGTGGGCGTTGTGTATGCGGAGAAAAGGTTCCTGGCCGGGCTCATTCAGTGCTGACCTGCGTGACCTGTGTTTCACCCGCCTGGTTAGTGGACTGAATGAACATTGGTTGGGTCAGCTCCTGTCCTGCTGGCATTGTCACCTGCTGAATCTGATACAACTGCTGTAAAACAGAAGAAGAAGACACAGAAACAAGAATGAAGATCTCTGAGGGTGTGGATTCCAATGAGATAACATCCAGCCTGATTGTTTGAAAACTCTTAATTTTTGAAAATGTCCTTTCTGCACATTGTGTCTATATTTAAATCTTCTATCTGCTAGGAAAACGACGTAACCATGTTGTTCTAATTACATTTTGCTATTATTCTCATCAGAGACGCATTGCAATTTTTTCTATATTGATTTTGTTCTCTAGGTCCCTTCAATTTCTAAACAAACAGTCTGTTTAACATAATACATTTATGACATCTTTCCTGGTTTGCATTCAGCACAGTGCATTAGTTAAATAAAAAGTATATATACAATTTTGCTCATAATGTTATTATCTCCCTTACAAAGACATTGTCTGATGAATTAACATCATACTGTACATCTGAGAAGATCTTCTGAAATGAAAGGGAAAGAACCACAATGTTGAAAATGATTGATAAATGACTTCATCTTATGTCTTGCCTCTAGTTAACTGCTATGGCGTATACTTGATATTTTTTATTTGATCTTGATCTCAATACATTTTGCATCCAAATACGCACCATTTTATCACACATCCCCATGATTGTCATGCATGAAATAAAGTGCTGAGAGTCTAAACAAAACACAGGTATTGGTTCGGGTTTGGGGGTTTCTTTTTTGTTGTGCTGATTTTTTTTCCCATTTGATAATAAGAGTGTAATGTACTTTTTTTTTAAAGTAGATTACTTGTCTTTTCTCTTTTGGTTCGTCTTCTTATTTTACTGTGTTTTTTTTTATTAATATAAAGACTGTTGTAAAATCTTGTGACATAAGAGTCATGCTTGTATGTTTACTATGAATAAAACATTATTTAAACATGATACTGTGGTGGCAGATTAAACACACTAGATTTGTTTTTTGCGTGTCTTACCTGTCCGTCAGTAAACTGGTTAAACTGCTGCTGTCCTTGCTGTACTTCCGTCTGTGTGATCTGAAAACCAAAACAAGTTCAAATTAAATTCACATCCAAGTAACATACATTCCTAGATATCAGAATGTTTGTTTTACGAATGTTATTTTTTATTGTCATTGTGATTACCTGCTGGGTGTTGGCAAGAGTCTGAATCTGTCCTTGGACCACTTGGGCCCCGGACACAGGCTGAGCTAGACGGATGTATTGTAGCTGGCCGGTGTTAAGCTGCACCTATATTAAACCACCACAAGGGGGAGACAAAGCTTAGTTTGGAAAAAAAGGTCCTTCAAATGCAGAGGTCACAACCATTTTCCTTTTCTGGAAAAAAACAATTATTCACTTCTCTCTTGTGATTTGTTAACTTTGTTAAACAGGCTAAGTAACTCATTTAATCTGTTTCAACCAGATATCTCCCATTTCTTCCCATCATTCCCCTCCCTGACCTCTTCATCCACTGCTTGATTTTTGCCTAACCAATTATCCCTCTGATAATTCCTGTCACTATTTTATTTCCAGCTCGCCTTTTTCTCCTTACCGGGATTTGCTGGATCTCTCCTGTGTTGGTGATGATTTGCTGCATGACCTGCATGGTCTGGCCTTGGGCTTGAGCTGTTTGAGCTTGACCCTGCGCTGCGGCAGCTTGGACAATCTGTACCTGTTGACCCTCACCCACCTGCATGGCAACAGGTGCACTCTGACGGAGAGCAAAGAAATGGGAAAAAGAAAGCACAAAGAGAGAGACAGAAGAGCAGGGAAAGAAAAGGTGGCACATTAGTTGATAAACAAAATGTGTGCACACGGGCATGGGGTTTATGATTGACACTGCGCTAAGCTCAGTGAAATCAACAACCATCGTAAAATTAGATTTAAACCAGTATTTTAAAAATCGTTTAAATAATTATCAGGCAGGAAGGAATGATGTCGAGCAGGAGATGACACCGCAGATTTTGTGACCTCTCTTTCTCATCTGTCTGTCATACTATCTGGGGGAAAGCCACCTGATCTCACACTGCAGTCACCCCTACAGACCTCAGCCATCAGGACAGAGTGTGTGTGTGTGTGTGTGTGTGTGTGTGTGTGTGTGTGTGTGTGTGTGTGTGTTTGTGTACAGCAGCCACCTACAGGCCTCTGTGTGCAGTTTGCTAACATGTAAATGCACGTGTTCATGCATGTTTACCGTGATGGGTGTGCCTTGTGATTGCACCTGCACTTGCTGAAACTGTTGCATGGTGGCACCTTGCAGCATCTGATGGCCCAACAGAACAGGATGAGAAAATGAGAGAAAGACACACGGTGAGAAAGAAAGCAACGATTGCAACAACTTAACTTGAAAATAAGCGTGTGTCGTGTGTACGAAGGCTTCACTGTCAGAGCCAGCAAACAAAGAAATAAAAGCAGCAAATAACATTTAATGGCGTGTTTTATGAGTGATGAAAAAGCTGAGGTGAGAAACAGGACAAGGAAAACAATCATTGTGGAGTTTGGACAGTCAGTACAGTATATATAAAGCATGGTTTCTTTCATAGCACCTTAATTTACATCAACTGTGTTTCATATGTTCTTATTAAAAACATTTCTTGACATAAAAGTAGAAAAACAGAATCAGGATAACTTGTGACACTGAATGCTTGGATTTGTGTCCATCACCGTTTCCCTGACTACGGTACATACATTTGTTTTACAGCAGCAAACTCTCACAGCTCATGATGTAAATAAATACCAAAAGAGGGATAAGTGTGATTAAGCTGTAAGACAACAAAACAGATACCATTCACAGTCAATACAATACTGAGGGATAATTAGGAGCCCCATCTGTGAGTGTGCTCAGTTTAAATATCCTTCAATGAGTCAATGTAAGGTGGGTGTCAAACTGTGACCTCTCCTTTTTCAATGAGGACTGCTGCAGTATATGGTGCTACCAGTGAATAAAGCTAGGTCTAAACGAGTATGACAGCTCAGCTAAAGGCAGTGTGCTGAAGCAGCATGAGGCAGCATGAAGCAGCACAGCAGTGAAGGACCCGCAGCTACATGACATGCAAAGACCAAGCTGGCAGCGAGAGAGGAGATTAGAAAGAAAGACAATTGAATTTTTTTTCTAAATATACACATTTGGTGGTTTAAAAACGCTGTGATCCAGAGGGGGAAACACACTCGAGAGCCCCGACTACTGCATGTGTGTTTTTAAATGTGTAGGGTGTGTTGTAGGGACCTGGTTCCATTAAACAGAGCTACTGCATCTTAGCTGTTTCCCATTTCTCTGAGTCACGCAGCAACAGCAAAGAAAAAGAAACACTTCAAACATACATGAAAAGCGTTTGATTAGAGAGTGGGGAAAATGACTCATTATTGTTAAAGGTGCACAAGTTATGGAGGCTATTATATTAAAAATAGACACATTGATGGCACCAGTTTTGTTCTTGTATCTGAAAAACACAAAACATTACAATTTCCTTTAGCAAAGGGTTTCCTCTGAGAGAGAGAGAGAGAGAGAGAGAGAGAGAGAGAGAGAGAGAGAGAGAGAGAGAGAGAGAGAGAGAGAGAGAGAGAGAGAGAGAGAGAGAGAGAGAGAGCGAGAGAGAGAGAGAGAGAGAGAGAGAGAGAGAGAGAGAGAGAGAGAGAGAGAGAGAGAGAGGGGATACACATGTGTAGATGTTTGCACTGGGAATGTTCTGAAGTTCAGTTCTTCCTGTTAGTGGGAGAGCTGTCAGCTACCAAATGTGAGCTAGGACTAATCAAAATACAGCCAGGTGTGATGGCCACAGTAAAAGGTCCTTCACAGCATGATCCCCAGGTCTGTCGGGAGTGAATAAGCTCTTCTTGGGAGAGGAAATACATCCATCAATTACTGTATGTTTTAATTAAGAGGATGTTAACTGACTAATAGTTTGTTTTGTCGTTCAACGCTAGTTTATATTACTCCTACTTACCCAGGTTACACTTCAAGTTTGTTTAAATTGTCACATCCAACTACGGTTAGCTTTTGTCGTGGCCTCTTTAATTCTTAGTGTTGGTCATCAGCAACCCTGTGAGGGTGTTTCAAACAATGCGTCCGTGGTACCTGTCCTTGTTGGGGCTGTGCGATGATAATCTGTCCTGGCTGAATGGTCGTGGCTGCTTGGGCTCCAGGCTGCTGGACGGACTGTGTCCCCTGCACCTGCACAGCTCCAGGCTGCTGTGCCAAAGTGAAGTAGTATTGCACCGGCTCGGCTGGAGCTACCGACTGACGCATCTCCTCCTGAAAACCATGCACACACACGTTGAAAAAAGGCCCATCAGTCTAATGGATCTCCATGGATGATTTTTTGCAGATGTAACGGTAGAGGAGGTCAGTACTGATAAATAACTGATGGGATGTGGCCAGGGAGGAGTAATGCTATCTTGACATAAGATCCATTACAGGCAACAACAACGTACTGGTCAATACCATTGACGGCTGGTCTAGAGGCCAGCTTCACTGAACATTCTGATGTTTCTTTCTGACTCCAGAGAGATATTCATAGCTTTCAGTCACATGACCGGCGCAGAAGCTTGGAGGGCAAAAAGAACTCAGGGAAAGCAGCAGCCACAATTGTACACACTGTGGAGCTGCAGCAGCCTTTTTAATTTTCCATCTCTTCAAAAGGACACGTTCACATCACCTGACAACCACAGAAAAACGGATATTAAGATAAACGTTAAAACGTCAAAGTCCTTGCCAGATGTTTACATATATTAGGTGGCGAGTCCTTCTCATTACACTGCTGCAGGATACATGTAAAAGCCTATAAAAGTGCAGACAGCTAATGTATTTTCGATGCGGCTGGCTCAATAATGCTACTGATTTGGAAGTGAAGGGCAAGAAATGATTCATCATCAAAGCCTTGGTGAGTGCTTATTAGCTAACACTAGCTAGTTAGCGTTACCAACGATAGTATCAGGATCACTGTCAGCTGTCACTTTCAGTCACTCTTCTAGGGCACTGATGTTAGTTTAAAAGGCAGGAATATTTTGCTCAAGTTAACACAATATTTTCTGGCAGGATTAGGAGAAGTCCGTTCTTTTGTTCAAGTGACAGCGGAGTGTCTAACAGCATTTATCCACAAATCTCTCCTCCTCTCCTCTCAGGGTTTTCTTTCTCAGATTAAATTATGTAGTAGCACAACCCGACCTTGTCCCCTCGTTGATTAGGCATCCACCTGAATAACAACTGTCTTTCATATTAAAAAAATAAAAGATAAAACTGGTTAAAACACGCATGTGGCCTGATATGGCAGTATGGCAGTAGGAAGCCCTTTCTTGCCCACCAAGAAGTGTGTGACGTCACGTGAAAGCTACGAATGTAACAGCTGTTGATTGATCCACCTAAATGCTTCCTTTGTGCCTCTTTTTGGTCAGACTTCACAGTTGCAGTGTTGCAGGGATTCAGTTTACTCAGTTGAGCAGGTTAAATGCTTGTGGTATATGGGAGGTTTGAACCCACGTTTTAATCAGAAACACAATGAACACCGTAGGACACTGAGCTGTGTCATCCTGCTTTGCTAGCGAGCAGGGCTTCATCTTGGTGACGTTTCTCCATCACCAGAAGCGTAAACACCCCTCTCCCAGCTCCATGACTACACAGCTGAGAGTGTAGGATGTTTACATGCCTGGAGACAGTCTTCTTGATAACACATTTAAATATCTCATTCCTCCAGCTGGTATCCTATAATTATACAGCACGTCAATCTCCCGCATGAACTTAACTTCAACTTCATTTCTTAAATTATTATTGAATTGGTCGCTGGTAGAAGAGACAATTTGCTTTTAAGCTACTAATGATACAAACTGAGGTGACAGTTGGCTGTCAGAGGCAATAAGATGCTGCAAACATCCGACTGAAAGCCCTCTGTACAAACCCAAGCTTCCAGTCAAGGATGTTTACAGCACCTCCAGTTTGCCAAAGGCGGAAAGCACCGGAGATGAAGGCGGGACTTATCAGCCCTTTTTTTCTTTTGCTAACTTAATTGCGTAAGAAAGTTCCTTGTGTAGGTTAGAATATAACCCTGCATTGTTTTCTGTCCTACCTGTCGTTTTGGAGGCTTCAGGTCATCCCGGGGCACGATGTCGATCAGGAAGTCAAACTGGTCGAATTTCGTTATTGCCATGGCGATGTCGTTCCTCTGAGACAAGAGACGAAGTGACAAAGTGAGGAGGTCAGACTTTAATTATGCTAATGCAATATATACAGCACTCTATATATAACCATGCCTCCTGGTCTAAGGTCAACATTCCCGAAATAGCCACACGAGAGGCTACTGTGGAACAGAAATAAAGTTCCTGGTAGGACTGTAACATCTTTTTGCTTTGATAACTGATCTCACAGGAAGAGAGGATACGTTTAGAGTGGAAACCAGAAGTCAACAGAAAGTTATTCTGCAACTATTTCAATAAGATATTAAACTGTTAAAAGACTTTTCAAGCAAAAAGGGGCTGAACATTTGATTGTTCCAGCTTCCTGTGTGTGAGGACTTCTTGGTTTTTTCTTGATTGTAAAGTAGATTTGAGGTTTGAACAGGTGGTAGAAAATGATAAGCAACTTCTATGTGTCACCTCTGGCTCATGGAAACTGATTTGCATGTGACACAGTTATCTGATATTTAATAATAAATAAGAAAATGGTTTGAAGTTTAAATGATAACTAAAAAAAAAAATATTGTTTGCAGTTTTAAACACACTTAATGGAAAGTTCTACAACTTTTTGTTGCTAAATGTAACTGAATCAAAATTCAGCCCCCCCATCATAACCATAAACCTGGGTCAGCATTGGGGATGCAACAATTCTCAATTTAAAATTGAACTGTTCGGTGCGGCATGCCACAGTTCAGTACGCGCTTGTGAATTGCGGTATTTTGGGAGTTGCTACAACGAGCCGCCCTGCATTGTATTTCTCCCTGAAATTGGCTCTTTTTGTGTCTGCCTGTGAGTCCAATCCATGCGCTGGGAGTTAATATCCAATCACTATGCGTTAAAGTTGGTGAAGGCTGAAAACACTGGTGTCAGATTTCAAACATTACTTTTACATAGTAAGCGGTGAGGAGAGGCAGCAGTATGAGGAAACGCAGCCGTCTTTCAAATCAGTGGTGTGGGGGCGTTTCGGTTTCAGCGTCGAGTATAATGAAGAGGAAGAGAAAACAGTAAACACAAAAATGACTGTGTGCAAACATTGTTTTACTCATGTCACCTACTCAAATGGAAACACTTACAGAGGATTGGACAATTATTGTCAGACTCACATGCAGCCAGCAGCTGATCGCTGCATGATGCAGACGAGGTGAGAGTGAAAGGAGGAAACAGCGTTTACAACAAAGAGACCATACGCAATGAAATATCAACGCTTTATGAACCGTTTCTGTGTGAAAGTTCACCAAAAAAAAAAAATGTAAATACTGAATCGTCTCTCTATTTGTGCAGCAGATCTACATGGCACCCTACTTAAGTGCCGTCTTCTGTTCACTGAGAATATACACCTTTGCCTAAAACTCCTAGGACTGGAATAGGCTACCAAAAAAAAAACACTCGGCTCAGGCCGTCAGAACCGAAACTGAAAACTGCGAGCAAAACACTGAGGCATGTGGGCTGACTGTATTGTTGCATCCCTAGTCAGCATACTGGGTGGAAATGGACAGGAACAATGCTTTTCTCGAGGCCTTCCACTTACGCAAAATACATACAATAAAATTGTTATTGCACATTCTGAAAGTATTGTGATAACAATATGAAGTGTGATGAATAAAAATGAAAGTGCGTGTAAGCTTTGACTCAAGAGTTTTACTTCTACCTACTGTTCTTCATGCTTTACACAAAACCAGTTGGCAGTGTGTTTTTCTGAATCCAAAACAAACACAAAAAGCTATTTTTGATTAATCATTTGGCAGAAATTGATACTAAGGTTCCAGGTGGCTAGCGTAAGCTTCATTTGAAAGCATCAAAATGGTGTGAAAACATGACCATTATACCTCGAATAAGATTGAAACTGTATGCATGCTGAGTGAGAAAGCTTTAGATTACACAAGATCCTTGTTCTAATTTGAATGCAATAAATTCCGACTTGTGATTGGTTAATTGCAAATGCTCTTATAGTGATAATGTTACGATGAATTGCGCAGCCCTACTTTCCTCCCTTCGTGAACGCAGGCTCTGCTGCTTCACTCCTTCCTATATCCACAGCAGTGAACTGCCTCTGTGGAATTTTCCACAGGATATTGGCTGTCAGGACCCCCCATTGTGGCCCTCCCTGCACTAGAGGCTATTTTTAGGAGCTTGATTAATATCTGACAACACCAGGTCACATCTACACTTGTTCTATTGATGAGCGTTGCTATGGTGATTCCAACTGGCGTGCCTGCTTCACAATAGGACTCAGGCTCTGCTCTAACTCACTTAAGGGAAAGAAAATCACATATTCACAAGCTCCCACGTAGCCAACGCGTCATCCAGGGTGTAAAAGGTTATTAACATGTAAACATGCAGAGTAAATCAAGTTTCCATTGAAAGCAGAAGGTGTAGAAAGAAGGAGGTTATGCTTTTAAAAAAAAAAAAAGGAGGATAAGTCGAAATAACAGCGAAGTGCACACATTTCCAAACTAGGTTTTCAATTTAAGACTAGCTGTGATGAGAGTGATAAAAAAAAAGGTTTCTCCCAGTTGCTGTTTCTACCTGCGTTGGCACACACACACATATCCATGGACTGCTAATCTCTCAAAGGTATGTGAATGGATAAAGTGGACTTAAGGGCTTTTATGTTCTGCTCCAAAGTTTTTCCCCTTCTTGATGTTCAGGTGAGACAAGCTTTGTCTGATTTTCTCCCCAACTGTTCCCGTCAACGTTTTCTCTCATTCTCTGCTTTTTTTTTTTTTTTTTTACCCCTCACATCTTTTAGAGTCCATTTTATTTAAGTTTTGGACAGCAGAGCGGGCAAAATGGCACCAGAGGGAAAAAGTGGGTCAAAGGCCCCAAACTGGCTTTTCTTTTAAAGTCGGAGGGATAGTCCTCGAGGGGATGCTGATATGGGGACTCTTCTTGTTTACAGATACACTCTTTCAAGCAAGAAGGCGACATACAGCATGATATTTGATTACCTGCTGAATATTGTCTTTTATTTAATTCACTGTCTTCTTCTTCAATAGCCAATTAACTTCCGATCATATTCACCTCCTTCATGTCCTGAGCCCCGCTGAGAGGAGAAATATTGATATTCATCACCAGTGATTCAACTATTTTATCACTAGATTCTGGAAGAGGAAATGAAAGGGTCAATGGGTTTCCTCAAGTGAAGCCTGCTCTGACCAATGAAAACATCATGCAAGGTGGACATGAAGGAGTGAAAGACGGATGACAAAAAAAAAAGAAAAAAAGACATCTACGTCAGAGTTTCTGACCTGTAGCGTGCGCCTCTTGTTGTCCTCGGTGTGGATCCACGCTCGGAGGGTGAGCTCTGTGATGAAGATCTGAGCTGCCTTAGCGAACAGGACCGGAGCCTCTGCACTGATCATCTGTAGGGAAGAGATGGAGTTACAAATAGTAAAAAAAAAAAAAAAAACACCCACAGACTATCAAACATCAATCACATAACAGCTACAACATGAATCACTCAGAAACCTGAGCACCAAATAACTGGGTTACATTCACAGGTGCTGCAAAATAAGCAATGACTGCATTCATTACTGCAACATTATAATGTAAGAACACCACTCAGGAAGAACGGTTTTACTTGGCAGGGGTATGTCATCATTATTCACTGAAACACCGGAACATTTCTACGCTTTTTAAAGAGTTGGTTGTCAACACAGTTAAGTACGTTTCTTCAGTAGGAAACCCTCTGATCTCAAGGCTACTTAAGGGATATTAATGTTCATATCATAATGCGTTATACTTTCAGACAAAACCACGCAACATTTGGAGAATGTGTCAATATATATATGTAAAGGTTGAAGGTGCATGGCATACTGTAAGAACATCCCACCACTCACACGTACAGAGAAGTGAAAGCTGCGTCACAGCTGACAGAAGGGTCTTGTCTTCAAATATGTTAGCGATTTGCTGATGTCTTTACCACTCTAAGCTCCTGCTTAACTAAGGGCATAGTGCTCTTGACACGACACATTGAAGCCACACACACACACACACACACACACACACACACACACACACACACACACACACACACACACACACACACACACACACACACACACACACACACACACACACACACACACACACACACACACACACACACACACACACACACACACACACACACACACACACACACACACACACACACACACACACACACACACACACACACACACACACACACACACACACACACACACACACACACACACACACACACACACACACACACACACACACACACACACACACACACACACACACACACACACACACACACACACACACACACTCTCTCTCTTTAGAAACTACTGTATGCACAGCCCAGGTTACACCTGTAGTGGTGGAAGAAAACGGTATTTTCTCATTGTACCTTACTATCAAGGTGAACTTATAATTCCCTGATAGTATTCCAGACTTTTAGTATGTTTGTGGATTGAAGTAAACGTACAACTTGCAGCAATGTGAAATAAATCTTATAAGTTATTTACGGCTGAATCTCCTTTATTTTTTTTTATCTTAAACCGACATACTCGGATTGTTACAGGATCAATATCACTGCTTCACCAAGTGGTATGAAAGGTTTTGCAATTTCACTTGATGACCCTTTGTCATTTGGTTCTGCACTCTACTCAAATTTTTTTTAAATCATCATACAGTTCTAAAAGAGCAGATCATATTTTCCCATTATAAATGAACAGGTCAAAAAACAAGACCTTGATGGTTCACATAAAACTGAAGTAAATGATATGCCAGGCATTAAATCGTTAATACAGGTATATATCACAATTGTGTCAAAACATGGAAGTGAAATCTGAACCACGACCATGGTCAAGTTTTACAAATGACTCCTCCCTCCCCCTCCCCCCCTCTTACCTTGACATCCTCATCCAGCTTCATGATCTTTTTGATTCGGGCTAGAGGTAACTCCTGCACGCGAAAATCCTTCTGAAAACAAGGGATGAGTGGTCAACCAGAGACACAGAACAAAAGTGTTTGCTTTACTCATAGTGTGCGTTTTTATTTTAAAATGTATGAACTAGGGGTGTGACGAGATCTCGCGTTATTAAAACGTGACGATATTTAAGGTGAAAACTGTCTTGCGATCAAGTACATAGAAGCAGAGCAGCAGCCATCGTGATGGAGTCTGATGTTGATCCCGTCACTTTTAAAATTGTTTTTGTGGCAGCATCCTGGGCACCCGTGGTGGAAACAAACGGCGACAGAGAGACAGACATGACACGAAATATGAAAGCAGTGACATTCATTACAAGATGATAACTAGTCAAAACATTTCAAAATGGACCTGCGTTGTTTTATATTGTATGACTTTAAATCCAATAAAAGACTATTTTTACAGTCAAATATTTTGTCATCTGAGTTTTTTTTGTAAATAGTTTTAAAATATCGTCTCCTACGGGTGCTAGGAGCCTAGTGGTAAGTGCGCGTGCCCCACAGAGGCTATAGTCCTCTTAATGGGCGGCCCGGGTTCTAAAGAAATCTCTATCATCTCGTCTTGTGAACCCGATATTGTGTATCATATTGTTTTATAGGCTGTATAAGCCGTTGAATATTGGTGTTATTTCCTCTGGTATGGGTGTATGATGGTTTAAATGGTAGCGTACCACAGTGAGGTTCCTGATCTCCTCCATGACACGAGGCCAGAAGGACTGGAGAGTTTGCTGGGCATCGCTGCCCCCGGCTCCAAACGCATCTGCAGACATCTTCTACTCTGCTGTAACAAGAAAGGAGAGGTGCATGCACGTTAATTACTAGGAAACCCAAAAAGATGTACATTTAAGACACCAAAGACAGCACACAGAAAACACTCAGTCCATGCCAGACCTGTGCTTCCCTAAATATTTCCTGAGTGAGAGAACCACACATCCTCTTATAGCCTGCAATTATAATACAATAAAATCTAAAAAAGAGCCTCAACTTTCTCTATTCCCGTTCCTGTGGGATGTTGCCCAGGAACCCTCTCCTTGATTATGAACAGCTCTATCACCTTAAGCCACGACAGCAGCTCCTCTGCAAGAAAGCATGTCATGTGCAAATAGAACGCTGTTGGTGACCCCACACACTAAGGACAAAGTTTAAAGCACAGATCGAAAAAGACACGTCATGTGTTCATGTTCTCATGTACTGCATTGCAAGTTGTGAACCCAGTGTCTAAGGGCAACACGTCTAAGGGGAAAAAACGTGTTAAATTAAATAAGCCAACTTTTCCACACATGTATGTAGGCATTTAGTGCTCCACAAGGGGTGTGACGGTTTGAAAGAGGATCCAGCAGGTTACTATGGCATGCCAGGAATCTGCTGGGGGAATATTGGCCTGCCTGTCTGAGCATGCAGAGCTTGGAGTGTCTGGATCGCACTCCCCCTCTTTTTTTTCCCCTTACCTCAGTGAAAAGATTTGGCCGAAAGGAGAAGAAAACGAGAGACACAGGGGTTAGGAGGGGGTGGCGAACAAGGGATGAGTGTGTGGAGCTACTCAAGAGAGACGGGGGGCGTTTGTTTGTGTGTTGCTGAGGGAGGGGTAGTGCCATGTCCAGTTCAGTATTAATCCAGCGCTAAGACAAAGTGCCAAAGGCTTTATCGGGGGGAGGTAAGAGGGACAGACAGGGCCGCCGTCAGACTGATGGGCAAACTAGCAATGTGGGTCAAACAGGACCGAAAGAGGGAGATGCGGCGAGAAAGAGAGAGACTTGACAGAACAAAGAGAAGAAAAAAAAAAGAGTGTGAAGAGATTGGGGGTCTCCTCTTTATCTTCCTTTCTTTTCTCACATTGGGAATGCACAGCTCCAACTCCGGCCTTGCTAAAGACAGCTTCACACTCCACCAGTCCGACTCCATAACTCATTGTAGTCTCTCTCCCTGATGCAGGGGACTGTTTGGACTTTGGGTCCATGTCAGCTCCCTTATTCATACCACTTAAGAGCAGTTGTAAATATTTTACACAGATAAATCACTAATTCAGAAAGCTGGCCCTTCACCTGATTGATTTTTGACAGCAGAGATTGCCTCTCTGGCAGTTACTGAAGTTACTGAATAATAAAGAAGAAGCAGCCCTACATCCTGTTCTGTCATTCAGTTTTGGACAGAGAGTAGCCTAAATCAATGAGACAGAATGGCAGCGGGGGGGGGGGGGGGGGGGGGGGGGTCAGCTTTATATAAATCAATCAGGCTGCTTGTAGCGATGGCATGCCAGGCGAGTGATTGACCTTGACTGTGTCTCCCTCTTCTCTGCCTGACGCTCCAGTGTCCAGTTGCATTTCAAGGTTGATTGAAATCCTGCAGTCACTAGAACAATCCCAGCATTCCACGGGGCGAGTATGGCTGATGGGAATTGTAGTTTTTCCTCCTCTGACTGATGAGTGAAATGACCTCTGGGAGTTTTTTTTTTTGTGGCCTCTGTGTGCCACACAAAATCATAACCATGCAAACAGGGTGAACAAAACGGGAGCCATGAGAAACATTTCTTTCAGCATTTGATCTTGTGATGATCTTGCACAAGACAGCCTTGTGCATCTTTCTGCGAGCTTGTGTGGTTCTCTCCCTGACTGATAGTCTAATAAAAAGACAATAGTTTGGGATTATGGACAACCATCGGACTAATGACTATTGTAAAAACATTATTTCCCAAAGGCAAACTGAAGGAAAGAGAAGTCAAATAAAAATAAGTTTGAAAAAAACAAAACACATTGGCCAACCCGGCCCTTCCGTCTTCTCTCACACATACGTTTTTTAAAACACAGCTGTTATTAAAATCGCACATACACCCCCAACCCACCTCTCTCTGACCCCGTGACCTTCAATCTAAATAAACAGCCACTCACTAACCACAGCAGCAGAAGGGGGAAGAAGAAGTGCAGATGAAGTGAAGTTAGTGTGAGATGAAATGAGAAAGCAAGCGTGGCTGAAGCGTGAGAGAGGGGAGAAAATGAAACAACCAGCCAGCTTGCACGCTCTACCTTCAATATACCAATATATTACCATATTTCCCATGGCTTTGCATTAGTGGAAAGTTTGCGTGGGAGAAGAAGGCCCAGGTCTGACACACCAGTGCAGAGCATAATGCCTTTCTGCTGACTTCTGCAACACCTTCTATGGTCTGGGTCTAGACTAGTCAAACAATCACTCTGTGTGGGAATATCCACTGCACCAAGAAAATCCTTTGTGAAACTCCCCAAAAGCTAATAAATGTCAACTTTATAAAGTTGTGGAGGCTGATGCAGAGAGAGCCAGTCTCTAGATGGCTTACTTTATCTGCGGCGATAAGCACAATTTGCTTCTGTATTTCAGGTCCACAATCTCAAGCGTGAGTAGAAATTGAAAATCTTTACAAAATAAATTGTGATGGTGTGTTTAAGTGTCTGCAAATATTAGGAATGCTTTGAACTCTATGTGAGCTTGTTATTCTGGATAATACAGTGTACTGTTGTGTTGTACCTGCTGTAGTAGGGAACAGTGTGTTTTTTTGAACTGTACATCTCTAATCTCCACTTCCCTGAGGGTTAGTTGTCCTTCATCAGAGTATCGAGACAGAGCCACTCTGCTCTCAATGTAGTGAGTCTTTGAGGACAAATGTTAAGTCCGTGCTTTGTCGACAACACAGCAACAGAAACCCTTCAGTGGATCTGCATCTCTCTACCTGTCCATTTCCAGTTCTTTCCATCTTTCTGTCATCTGTGGGTGTGTGTTTCTCTCCTGTTGTGTCTTGCTTACTTTCACCCGAACCCCCTCTTCCAACTTCCCTCAGAAAGTCAATGCTGCTCCGCTTGCAGCAGCTGAATCAGCGCTAATATTGTTCAGCCAGCCCAGTCCTCTATCTCTCCTCTCTTTCTCCCTCACTGTCTCTCTCCCTCTCTCGCAGTCTCACTCGCTTTGTTGGCACGTCACATCAAGTGGCCACTCACAGCAGCATCAGTGCTCCGCTCCAACTCTGACATCACACCACTTTACATGACGCTTCAATTCCTGTTCAAATAAATCTGATAACGTGCAGACAGAGAGGCAGGAGACTGGAAAAAAACAACCAGATAGTATCACTTAACTATCAGCCTTTTTATTTAATTCTAAGATCATTGAAAGAACAAGGAAAGGACAAAGAGGCAGTGCATAATTTAGCATTAAACTCTTGAAATACGCATCACTGAAAAGAGAATTCCATCGAACAGAAGAGAGAAATAATTGCTCTTTAGTTGAGGTGAAATGTTCCTTTTTTAAATAACACTTGATATTTAGAGCTATTCGATCAGTAATGAGGTCGATTTATATTCTGCAACAAGTGTTAAAGTGTAAAATTCTATCTCACAGCTCTGTGAGTTATAACTTGAGCCTGCAGATGTAAGATTTTCGAGAAGAATACCGCCAGCTTTAGAGGACAAAAAATTCAGAGATTACATATGTGGCGGAGGCGGATGATACTGCATTTGGTTATAGTTTTCCATGTGACAAATGCATCATTATGATTTTGAAAAGGTACTCAAACTTGAGTGTAAAAGATATCAAAGAATAAACAAAAATCAGCGCGTATTTTCAGGTTGGGACTCCGTAACGAAGATCCCATCATCATTATGCCTTTGAACTTACACATCACATCCGCAGCAGCGTAAATTGTTGTCCCAGGGTTCACACGTGACATGACATGATTACTGGCAAACACATGGGATAAGAGTAAATAAAGACACATTAGGTTGAGGAAATAGAACAATTAATTCTTTGTCATTTCTGTGGCCTTAAATTAACTTGAAGGTTTGTTACTGTACGTGGTGTCCAACAGTTCAAACTGTTATCAGGCTGTACAAATAGCAAACATGCATCCACATGAACTGGTTACCACTACTTAAGTTATAATTATGAAATCTACAGAAAGATGTATTTTTGTTTTAAGAAACTGCCGACTGTGGGATGAGTTCTGCTGCCCTGACGTTAGTAAGAGGTCAATTTTCCACATGCTGCTGTGTGAAACAGTCTGTGATGCAGAGTGTGCAGCTTAGCAGGAAGGTCACTAAAGGTTAATGTCAGCTCCGTTTAAACCGGCCTCCTAAGCGGAAAAAAACTAAACGCAACACTATTTGGACTACATACATTAACCTAATGCAGGATATATCTTTAGACTGATGACTAATGTTAAACATTTAGTTTTTCACGTTTGTTCTTATTCACTATACATGAATATAAGGGTAAATTAAAAACAGCCCAGGTAAGAAATGACTTGCTGAAAAGCATCTATCTGTTTTGAATGATGGCCGTGCATTTACAACTGCTGATCTATGCTTGTGTTCACCTTGACGAACCCGTTGACAAATACCACACAGAAACAAACTGGCACAGAGTCAGCATGCAGGGTAAATTATCTACTCAAGCAAAACAAAAAAAACAAGAAGTTCTCAGCCTGGAATTACAGATTAACTACTGACACACACACAAACACACACAAACACACATACACTTCACAGATGTTGGCACAAATGTTTTGGGATGAAAAATAAAAACAGACAGGGTTGTAATTATGCTCAGGCTCGCTGTGATCTGCAGTGCAACATCCCTTTGGTGTCGCCAGACCGAACCAAAAGGCCCTACAAACTTTGCCCTTGGTTCTGCTTCAAGCCAACTCCAGGAAGTGCTAGTCACTGATCTCCCAAGGTCATTCAACAGAGGAGAGAGAGAAACCAGAGAGGGAGGAGGGAGAGATGAAAGAGAGAAGGGGAGGGAGAGGGGGAAGGATAGAAAAAAGGACAGGTTTTTCAACTTTCACTGCAGCACTTAAGTGACCCCAGTGGTTCTGGCTGTGTGCTATCTAAGAAGCTAAATAAAAACAACGCATACTGTACATGATAGCCATGTTCTATATTCCCCTGTGAGTTTCGCTTCCTCTGTGTCCTCTTCTCCCTCTGCATGTTTCCTTCTCAGTGCTGACAGAGAGACTGCAGGAGCCAATCTCACATTCCTGTGACCTTCATCCAGTGCTAGGCCCAGTCTCTGGCGTCAAAGTGGGCAGGGCTAAAGCTACCTGCATATTACACGCTGGAGCACAGCTGACTCCCCCCTGGCTGCCCACACTGTCTTTATTGACAGTGTACACATGTAAAAACAAGGGAGGTGGGGGGACAAGGGCAAAAGAGTGAATGCACAGAGTTAGTGGTCCCCTCAGTGATAAGCTGAAAGGCCTGGATATGTCTAAGTGGTTTCTGTTCACTTTCCTTCCTGCGTTGTAACCTATGTTACAATATGAGGCAAAAATGATATTCAAATCTCATGCAGACAGCAGCCAACCCTGGGATCTGGCAGCAAGGGCTTCAACTTAAGAGTTATTTTTAGTCTCCCTCTCTCAATCTCTCACACTCTCTCTCTCCCCAACAAGACTTTGTTTTGTTAGAGGCACCAATGGGAATTTTCAATTAGGGAACAAGGGAAGGGAGAGGAAAAGAGTCAGAGGCAAGTGAGAGAAGAGGCGCCCTCCAAAGATTCCATCAGAAGAGATCAGATCAAACTATTAGCCTCCTCTGCCCCTGAAGCTGACAGGCTGACAGCCTGTCCCATCTGGGCATCTGGCACTGTCGGGTGGGGGCCTGGGGGGTCCTGAGGTCACAGCGACCAGCTGCACCTCCACCCCTGGGGACCCCTGACACCAACAGTGACAACAGAGAGATATTCTCTCAGACTCCTCCATGTACAACAAATATCCTTTCAACATGGATGTCATCTTTGCGTCTCAGTTCTGCGTCACTGTCTCGCTCTGGCATGTAAACAAGGACGTCCGTTGGAAAGCAGGGTCTGGACAAGCACCCTGAGCAAAGGCAGCTAAAAGCCCCTGAGATATCGACACAACTAAGACAGTAAAGTGCATCCAATCTGGCAGTGATGCACTAGCATGAAGTCAATGGCAGGGCACAGAAAAGGTGTTGAAGTGTGCGTCTGCATGTGTGCTGGTCCAAAGTCAAAATACAACAAGTAAAAGTAAAAACACACTGACTCCATTGTACATTTAGATTTCAAGGATGAAAAAAATCCACATGAAAAACCTTCATATTTAAAAAAAAATCTAAACCTCTATTCTGTAAAGACATCAGTGTTATACTGAAGTGACAACTGAAGGACATGGATGAGACACACACACACACACACACACACACACACACACCAACACAACTCCAATCTTCCGAGGCGAGTACTACAGGACAGGAGAGGGAGGGGGGATTGAGGACGGCAGCAAAGGACAGACAGTGTCTAACCACTGCAGAGAATGATGGAGAGACAGATGTCAGAAAGTGATCAGATTGTGACAATTTATTGAGAAACTTAAAGCCTAACCAACTTGTTAGGACTTCTCTCTATATATGTGCTATCAGTGGACAGACTTACCCCTGTGCCCTTCATGGTGAGCGGTCTGCCCTGTCCGAGCAGAGAAAAACAGGTGAAACAGATAGCCCTGTCCAAGTCTCCTTGAGAGCAGCAGCAGCAGGAAGAAGAGGCACAGAGGTTGATAGAAAAACTCTTTCAAAGTCCATTCACTTCCTCCGGTCCTCTGATCGTATCAACACAGACAAAAGGCTCCACTGGACGGCTTCAAAAAAGGACTCTCAGCTTGGACATAGAGAGAAGAGCAAGCCCCCCTTCTTCTACCCCTCCCCCTTTCTCTCTTCCACTCTCTCTTTACACATTGCCCCGTCTCCTTCAGCAGCCCCCCAAACGTCCTCCTGCTACCCAAACACACAGCCCGGTCTCTGACCAAGTCTCCTCAACTCACTGACCTTCTCTGTTTCTCTTTCTTTTCTACTCTCTCCCCCCTCTACGTCTCTCTAGCCTGTGACCTATACGCGTTTGTCTTTGAGCTGACCCCTGGCCCATATCAGAGGAGAGGGCAAAGGGGGGGATAGAAAGCCAGCACAGCAGCAGGCAACAGCAGGCAAACAGGACAGCGGCAACTCCCGACTCACAGACAAAAATCTACAGCCTTCTTCCCCTTTAACATTCAGGAGTAATCAATCTAGCATGCTACATGATACTCAAACACCGCCTCCCAGCCGGCTCCCACCTCACTGATACTTGCAGCCAATGAGAAAACACGGTCCTTATAAGCTATTGGATGCAGCGCACACCAATCAGCCATGACACATCTCCTACTCCTCCTCTTTTTTCAGACCTGCCCCCTTTTACCGACAGCCAACTTCCTGCTCTAAGTTACCTTGAGCTGCAGGATAGGGGTCAGGGGAAAGAAAGAGGAAGAAAGAGTAGCAGGGAGAAAGGGAGAAAAAGAGCAAATAAAGTTGTGTAAAGCTCTTAAGGGGGAGTGTGCGAGGCTGCCTTAGCCGTGGCTTGCCTCAGCATTGTTTGTCCTCAGGCGGTCTCTGTCTCTCCTGCTGCTGGACGGATGAGAAAGGTTCCACGGGCTGCTCTGTGACAACTGCTCTCTGCTTATTTACAATGTCAAACTAAATGTCTCCCTCTGCCCCGCCTCCTCTCTGCAGCGACAGGCTGTCAGGGCGATGATGCAAGCAGCCGGGCTGGCCCTCACTGGCTAAAACAAGTGCCAGAATAGATGCCGCATGTTGCATCCACATGATTTAAAGTACAAAAGCATACGGGGAGACTCGCTGTCTCATACGTGCGCACAGGTAGGCATGCACATCCACACACACGAACACACATACACACTTTGTCCTTGCCTTCTCATTCATCCTTGCTCGGTCAAAAGAATACGTACAGCAAACATCTGGCCTATAATAATCCCAGTTATTGTGATGAGATTCATTGTACTGTCACTTTTAATGATGCTCCACACTCATACACTTACATTAAGGATAGACTCACTCATGGGAACACTTAGTTATGCAACTAGCCGCAGCCACATTAATCCAATGAAATCCTTATTAAGGTATCAATCAAATACTAAAAAACTAGTTGTAGCATAACAGATAATTGCAGAGCCTTTGCACAAAATCAGGTGACTGATAAGAAGCTGAGAAAAAGGAGTGCATTTATTCTCGCCCTATTTGTGGGTAAACAAGACTCAAGGGATGTGGGTGAAAGTCTGTCAACAAGGACATTATTGTCTTGACCCCAGAAAACTATGCTTACAGCAACTTCTACAATCAAAGCGTCATCAAAAAAACACACGTCAGCAATGTCATACAATGCCCTTCTTGTTAACTAACCGCTAGTTAAAGGTGCAGACTTTCGACACAGTATCCTTTACTTATAAACAGCAAGGGAGGGCACTGCTCTAAGTGCACATCTTATTATTGTAAAATTATGAACAATTAATGTTCAATAGTTGAGCCACCAACTTATATGCAATATCCAACCGTATTCAGACAAGGGTAGTTAGAAGTCAGACAAAAAAAGTGTTCAGACAAGTGACAGAAACGGATGTCATGATGGTTTTTTTTACTCAATTTAACAATTGTGCCAAAAATGGAAAGAAATAGAAATTAAATTGCATATTGCTGCAAATCCCCACTGTATGAAGAAACACAACAAGCTTGAGAGAAGAAGAAAGAGATAACCTGTCTCATCAATGAAAAACCTAGAGGGGGAGGGGAACCGGAAGGATGGAGGACAGAGAGGAGACGGGATGACAGGGTGGGAGGGGTAGAACGAGTGAAGAGAGGGCGAGAGCGCCAGATAAAGACTCAGGAGAAAGCAAGCTAAATGTTCCCTTTTCTATTTTTGTGAGGAGCATTGGGACAAGAGCAGGTACTACAGCCATCCAGTTAATGAGTTGAGCTACACAAAGAATAATCTCTCCAGCGTGGCTGCCATGCCACAGCAGCTCTCTCTCTCTGTAGGTGCATGCTGGTTACCCAAAATGCCTCAGTAATGACACCTGGCAAGGTCACCATACACATGAAACCTTCCCATGACCTGTGCTGCCCGTAGCTGGAAAGCATGTTTGCTCTCACTGACGCTATTTAGAGATAAACATGCAATGGCCAGCCTCTGGGTTTCATAAACACACTAAACCCTCAGGGTAGCAGGGCCAAGCAACCCATGCATTAACCTAAACATGTAAAAATAAAAACATATGCACACCTGGAGGACTAAATGGTAAACTGACTTTCCCAGAGGTTACTCAGATTAAGTTCCCTGACATATGTCTAATCCTCATTCAGTCATTTTATATATTGCATCTACTACATTTGAGATGTAGAGACAATTTAACTATGAACAGAATAAATAAACAAACCTCTTTTGGATATAATAAAATCAGCAGGAAAGGTTGCAAGACTTGGAACTGTATCTCCAACGCCAACGATAAATAGGTAAAGCACCGTATAAATATGTAAGATCGTTTACCTTCAATACAAAAGAAGCAGGGGACCGCAAAAACGTGCCTGAATTTGATATTATTGCTACATATAGAGATTCTTCAACCTTTATAACGCTACATGGAGTTTGAATGATCGAGGAGCCGGAATGCTGCTTTAACAAGGAAAGCCCCACTTTACATTGTGTCATTACTAGGACAGTGTCTAAACACAAAGAGGAGGCAACTTTGCTATTGAAGGCGCTAGCTCTTCATGCGATTTGGCACTTCAACTAGGTTGCTTATTAGACAGTTAGGGCGAACAAAGTCAGACGCAACAATTACAGACGGGATCTGTATTTTATTATCAGTGGGACTCGGGTCACTTACAATAAAACCGAATATTAGAAGTCTCTCTGTAATTAATCTTTTCTTCACATTTATGACAATAGCATAGCCTTTAGCATTAGTGGCTAACGTTCTCATGGTAACTGCGTGACATAATGCTAACGTAGAGAAGTTAATGTCAGCCCATGGGAAATGTACTCTTGTGCCTGTTGTACAACACTGGTTGCAAGACGCATTGGCTGAGTATGTTTTTTTTATCACCACAGGACAAGGAGACCTCCCGTCAAATGAAAGTTTGCACAGCTTTCCAAAGTTATGAAGGAACAGTCTAACCAATAAAGACAACGTTTGGATCTGTCCTTCAGACCAATCAAACCTCGGACTAGATTCCACCAATCAAGGTTTTTAGGGCTAAATTCGTTATGCTACTGTCGCCATTCGGGGTCAAGTGGAAATGGCCAGTCCGTCTGACGATCACTTAACACAAGAGCCAACATGGAGGACATATAACATCAGTTTCCTGGCTGCCCGTGATCCCTTCAGCGGGCCACCAATAAGCGCCTCAGAGAGCGGGGAGGGAAATGGCGCCTATGTTCATCTTTCAAAACAATCGTCTATTGGTCAAGAACAGCGAATGGTAAGAAGCGAAGTTACAGCCTATAATTCCACCCAGCACGGACCCCAATTCTTGTTTACGGTCTACACACAGATACATTTCAATTTCTTACTCACTTTCTTTTACGGGTTCGAAGTGTAGTCCGGCTCGGCGTATTATTTATTTTATTAAGCTAGCAAGGGGAAACAAGATGGCTGCTACTCGAACCGGAAAGAGTTACATTCACAAACGTAATGACGTTGCCAATACGTGCCCTGAGTGAAGACGTCAAACTCCAAAAATTGTAAGGTGTCCAAGCATTATATGAAGTCCCTAAACAAACACAAAAGAACATAAACCTGGAGTGAAAAAAACCACAAGTCCCATATGCACTGCTCTTAGTGTTTATAGAAAAATGCTAATTTGCAGTAACTGTCTACGGAGGGTTTTTTTTAACTGTGACTCTGTGCTGTTTTTGTTTGTAATATGATTATTATTGCTTTTCTTTTTGTACATTTCTTTTTATTGTTTTTCTTAAGCACAGTGTCAAACCATCACTGTGCAATAACCCAGTAAAAACACCCACTGGGGATCTAGATACGATTATTTATCCACATTTTATGGTTACGTTATCATGTATATATTGTCTCATTGTAAATAAGTGTATGTAAATATATCCCCACCTCAACCTATGCATACGACCCTAATGTCAATACTCTAAAAACGATCTACCGCATGTAAATTAACCCAAGGGTTTCCCAATTACACGATTTACTGTGGTTATTTCAGCATCTTTTGCACTCCTCACCATTATACTATTGTCTTATTCAGTTTTGTACATATAAGTCTGTTTATTTTTAATATTTAGAGAGCATGTGCTATCTAAGTCAAATTCCTTGTATGTTTACACTTACCTGGCTAATAAAGCTGATTCTGAGAAACCTTTGGTTTACGAAGGAGCTCTAAAAATAAAATGGATTCTTTATTATTTATACGCTAACATCCAACGGCTCTATAAAACAGACAACAGTGAAACATTCAAATGCATCTGCTGCTAATAATAACACACACATATAAATGAGGTAAAGTTAGATTAATTTGAAATCAACTAAATGTTCTGCATAGTGATATTATAATAAATATATAATTGTAATATTGTGATAAGCAATTCAAAGAATCGAAAACCATGACAATTGCAGGAGTAAAATATTTTATTCCAACATAAATAACCAGTCTTTTTTTAAGACCTGATAATTCATGTGTTCTCAGAAAATAAAAAAAACAACAAAGAAATATTGAAGCATTTTCTTTAAAAGCAAATAATGTTTTCAAACTAACGAAAATCACTGTAAGGTTAGAAGAGATCATCCATGCAAAATTGATGTTTATTTTCGTGCCACTAGCTCCAGCAGGGTGGAGGTGATTTTGTCCATGTTATTTTGGTACCGAGGACCCCTGTCCATCCTGGGTCCATGGTCAAAGTGGCGGGGAGGCGCAGAAGAGTGAGAGTCTAAATTCTCAGCAGCAGGCGGTCTGTAGTCACGAGAGTGTCGGGGTTCTTGAAACCTTTCAGGATAACATGCTGGCTCATCTGGATGACTGGCATGTGGGATCCTGAACTTCTCCTGCCACCCAAAATCCTCTGGAAGAGAACAAACACATGAAACATTACATATCAAAGCAGTTCACATAACACCTGGAATTTGTTCTATTTGCACTTTACATTCAAAATATTGAGCCAAATTTAACTGAGGTAAATGAGGGTAAACCCAGTGACATCTGGGGTGCAGTGTACAGGAAATGACAAAATCTACTTTTGTGTATTGCCTTGATGTGTACACAAATCTGGTCAATAATGCTACTTCTGGTTTACCTTCATACTGACTTCGGATGGACTTTCTGGGCTCTCCATGTACAGGATGGTTATATTCTTGGAGCCGATCGTCACGGAGAAGCTCCCCTCGTTCCCTGCTTCTTCTGCGATTTTCCTGAAAGTAGAGCTCTTCTGGACGTCTAAGATCTGAATCCTGTCTCGACGCTGGCTTATACTGGTGTCTTGAAGCCAGCTCTGGGTTCGGGTTGAAACTATCAAAATCTGTGGACACAACTGTTCGACCTTGGCTATTTTGCTAAAAAGAAAGAAGAAAAACATGCTTTTTCAATTACTACTTTGCAGAGAGAAAGTGAACATGATGCATCAGCCCCTGCACTGGTTGGTACATACCCCGGCAGCTTTCTCAGATTTTTTGTTCTTGAATTCTTTCAGAAGGTCACAAAGTTTGCTCTTCAGGAAGTTGGCCTCTTCTGCATTGTCAATGTCGATGTTTTTCTAGTAGGGGGAAATACATCATGGAAAAGACAAGGATAAAGCTCCTTTGGTGCATTTCTAGCTGGTTATGAATCAGGCAAAAATAAATGTTAATATTTCTATGTGACTGTTAAGTACAGGACAAGATTAGCAAAGATTTTAAGACATACCACTTTCTCTAAAAGGTCACCAAGATTGACACATGATCTACGTTCCCCACGATGGTTTTTAAAATAAATGTAAGCATAACAGACACTTCACTGATGTTTGTTTAGCAAATTCATCATCTTACCAGCATGTCAAAGACGCCTCCTGAATCAGAGCCTTCTGGTTGGTCAAATTCACTGTGATGTATGCTCTTAAAAACACAATTACATTACAGCTGTGAGGGCAAGTTCTTGAATATTTAGAGGTCAATGATAAAAATGACTTCATTAGAATTATCTACCTGTGATTGCATGTACAGGTCAGGATGTTGTGTTCCATGGATTTCAGGTCTCAGCGGTGAACTTGCATGTCTAAGACGACCACCAAACTTTGGATTCGGAGGTCCATACTCGTCACCGAACCTTAAAGAACAAATAAACACAGCCAGAAGATATAAGATAAAAACACAAAGCATTCAGTCAAAACACATTTTTTATTGCACCAGTCTGTCGGTTATATGGAGAGCAATCATTAATGATTACTTACAACTCCTTTGTGGTTTCCACTTCCTCTGCGGTGGCGTCAGAGAAGCGGCTCTTTCTTTTCCGTTTACCGTTCTGTTGCTCTTCATTTGACGGCCCTTTCAGGAAGCGCCTGAATGGCTCTGGGATGTCAGACATTGTCCTGCTAACTTCCACTTGCCTCTGGGGTTGTGAGGGTCCCATTCGGCTCGGCCCTGCACTCACTACTTCCTTCTCCTGGTGTGGTTTCCGCATTTCACCCAAATTATCTCTGATCATATTAAACAAATGATCATTCAATCTCTTACCCTCCATCTGTTTAGGGAAGCTCCTACTCTTGGACTCTGCTTCACTTGGATCTGGCCTACCTACTCTACCATCATGTCTTACAGAATCCCGGTCTAGAGACCAGCGGAGGTTCTCCCCCTCTAGGTTCCCCGGCTGCGAGGGCTGAACTTGCCGACGCCTCACCTCCTCAGAGTAGAACTCCTTCAGCAGATCTCTTTCCTGGTAAGGTCTTCTGTAAGAAGGAGCCTCATCTGAGTGATAATCTCCGAGCCGAGCCTGGTCATGGAGCATCTCCTCCCTTGAATCATACCTGGGACCGCCACGTGGCTCAAGAGGAGCTCTTTTTTGTGTATCTTCAGCACGTTCCCTTTCATAGTCCCTACGATAATCAGGGTCGACAAATCCTCCTCTTGAAGTATCACTCTCCCTGTAATCTGCCCTTTGCAGCTCTTCTTCCAAGCGGTCATGGCTGAGAGCGTCCTTCTGTCGGTACATCGGTCTGTCTCTGTCCATCATGTAAGGAGGGTCTTCAAGGTGACATGGGAGCATATTTAGGTGTCCAGGGGGAACCCTCCCTTGGTGAGAGTACTCATCCGGATGGTCCATGAGTCGTGGTAGGTGTGGTGGCATGTCTCGTTGGGTTGAACTCTGTTGGATGTGTAGGCCTCTATTTTGGTTCTGCTTCGGCGGAGCTAGGACAAAAAGTGAAAATAATTTAAAGGCTGAATATGCGACATTTTAAACATAAATACAGCAGAAATCCCGTATATCCTCTGAAAATATAACCGAGTCATGACTGTCTACAATGAGTGTAACATCCGAGTCCCGCTGTCTGTGATGTTGTCTGCGCCGTATCTACTCCGTGTTTACATCGACGGGACGGCCGGCCGGCTCGTCCCCTTGCGAATAAAAGTTGTTTAATTGAGGGACTAGAGAAAAGAAGAATAACATACTGTACTCACTGCTTATTTGAATGAGCGTTTTTAGATCATGGTCATTTTGTATAAATTTACATGCAATGTTTACATGCAAGAGGAAACTAAGGAGCGCTACCATTAGCCTGCTAACAGAACAATGCAGCTCGTGTTGTTTTGGTTTCATGCTGGTGCTCAAGGGTGACATCTACTGGATCAAAAAGTCGCATATTCTTCCTTTAAGGTAAATAAGAGTCAGTTTGGACTTTCCTATGAACAGAATCTATAGAGCTGCAGTAACTTCACATGATTAAATATATATAATATAATTTGCCTTTACAGCAGAGGTCAAATTATGTTCAACTCATGAAACCCCCGTCAACAGAATTTCTGGTGTCTTATAAACTATATATAAAATAAAGGGTTGGGCACTTTGTGTGCATAACACGTAAATAAATAACTTTGTGTTTTTGCTGCTGACTGTCTTGGCCAGGTCTCTTTTGGTAAAGAGGGGCTTAATCTCAAAGAGACCAACCTGGTTAAATAGTTTAAATAAAAAACAAATAAAGATCTTTTTCAGACAGCTTATGAAGGTACTTGAAGTTGAAGCTGGAAATCTTTTCTTCAGCATTGAAAAAAACTCATTTAAAGATAAAAAACATTTCACTTTAATTTTAAATCACAGTCTGAAGGTACCTCCTCTTGAGATGTTTAATTGGCCCACCATCCTCTTTTTCGCCATTTGCTGAAACACAAAAAGGAAATCGAAACATTGTTTTGTTACTCAGAAATCTTTGTTAGGACTTCAAACAATATCATTATGCAAAAATATTACAAATCTGGTTGCTGATCTGTGAGGCATACCGATGGAGTTCCCCGTCCGTCTTGTCTTTCTATTATCTCTGCTCTGGCTCGGAAGACCTTTCCTCCTTGGTTTGTTACAGTTTGTTTATCCCAGGTCACCAAGTCTGGACGTTTCATTTCCTGCACCAAAGACAAAACTCCAGCCATTATTGCTTTGATTGTCTATATTTACTAAAAGTCTAATCAGACGCTGAAAATTTGAAAAGCACTGTACCACATATTTTTGCCGGTGTTTACGTCCAATCACATGGCGGACCGTTTCTTGGAGGTTTGCAGTCTGACCACAGAGTGAACATGTGTATCTTGGACCTGCTAGTATGTCATTACTCGGCACTTCCTCCAAATAGTTCAGACCTAAATTATGAAAACAGAAAAGAAAAGTTTAAAAGGGAAATCTAGATTTTATTTTTTTTAAACTTATGTTGCAAATGTTTGTGTTAAGTCATTCACCAATGATGGGCTCATCAAGCTTCATGTAATCCAGATAATGTATAATGTCCTCAAATATTGGGACGGTTTGCTGCCTGACAGCAAGCCCTGGAAAAAAATATATCAGAAATTAGCATCAAGAAAAGTCATAAAGGAGATGTTCTTCAATCATGAAGATCAATGTGTGTACAGAAAAGCTCACATCACGTATAATGTGACGTTAACTCACTTCGCTCGTTTTATCAGTACAGTAAAAACACTAGTGCAGTGTTGCAGTTATTGTCTAAGTTCATTTTTTATGTATAGCTACACTCAACTTTGTCATAACACATTCCCGACCCTTTCATGTAAAAATGAAAACACTATGAAGTTGATGAGACTGAACAAGAAGGCGAGTTGAGAGCAGAGTATTTGGCTCAATATGTACTAGATGCCTAAAACATCTCTCCAAGCACGGCGAGGGAACCAATTCTCCATTTCACGTACTGACAAAAAAAAAAATCTAATGTTTTTTATGGAAAAGCTGCAAAATGTCCCCCTTTTGAACACCTAAGATCCCAACTCTGGCTCTACTTACATCAGTAGGGAGATCATCTCTGGGAAACAAACATTTTGCGCTAACTTCAGTATCTCGTGAATTGTTCATGGAGCTGTGTGAATGTCTTCAACTAATTATGTGTTGACCAGGAGGATTTTATGACATGAAAAACATTTCTTTCTTTTAAAAGGAAACCAAATGCCTAAAGCAGAATTATCACTCTGGCTCCTTTTAAATCCATGATAAGAAATAGAAGCTAATGCCAACGTTTTTTTTTACATCCCCTGAAAAACTATGAAAGTAACTTTAAAAAATGGTATATTCCCTCCAAGTATGAGCATGCCACAGCTCTTTGGACTGTTTTAACAAACAGAATCCCACCTCTCCACAATTCGGATGCACCATGGTCTTTTTTTTAGTTGAACCAGGAAACGTTTCCTGGGATACTTATGCGGATGAAGCTGATCATATTTTTTCTTTTCCGTTTTGAACTAAGCTCCTGGCAGAAAGTTTGATACAAAAATTCTGTTTTTAGATCTGATGGGTTGCAAAACATCTTTTTGACATTGTTGAGCCCATCACATTCTTTGTGACCTACAGTTACCTAAGCCACCCTTCACTGCGATGAGCTACAGAAAGGTTGGTGCACTGATGTTCCATGATTTATAGTAGACATTTCCAGGCAACAGTCCATTTGGAGGCAGCCGAGTATCTGTGGCATCTTTGATGCCAATTTTGCGCCAGTACCATCCTTCTAAATTGATTTTGTACGAGTGACAATTCTGACAACTCAATGGACATCAGCAGGGGGCACACTTAAGGCGAGCGTGCAACATGAGGACTTGTGTTGAAATCATAAGCCTTTGACATTTTCTGGATCCACTGGTTTGGTTGGTCTGGTCTGGTTGATCCAATTCATAACAAGCACACAGACTGTTGAAAGACGCTGGCTTCTTCTTGATCTTGATTTATATGGAGGTTGGATATCCTCATCATAGTGGATTTATGCCACAAACCTGAATGCAGTGTAGCTTGTGAATTGCACATGTGGATTGACAGACCAATATGGTGTGTAATATGTATGGGATAGCTTGCCCATCAACGCGTCCAGTCCAGGTCCACAGCAGTCTGTATTTGTGTGAATTTAAAACTTACCTAACACGTCCTTTGTTTTGCTCAAAGGGCAACAAATGCCACTTAATATTTGTTCCCAGAGATAGTACCACAAAGAGGACAATTCTCAAAGCCAGCCTCCAATGCCCACGGATACGCAACTAAAATAAAGGCTACAGAGAAGGAATCTGTCCCCGGTTCATCTCACAGCACTGCCTACCTTGGTTAAACTGCTCTCCAAGTCCTGGATTTCCATTATATTGGAGGCTGCATGAAGTCCTCTTGGTAGCTCATGGGAATTAGACTATAGTCCTTTTTACACAGCACTGTAGCTCTGCCATGGCCTTGGTACTTTTACACTGAACCCGAGAACAGTGTCATAATGGTGTCCTGGGGTGTTTTTCACAGCGATAAAGAGGAGCAGAAGCTAGAGAGGCACGACATGTAAACGCACAGCGTGCGTTTCACATACATACCCATGCCACGGTTTCATTCTGCTAGCTTTGCTGTCAACACCAAGGCCGTTTGGCAGTTATGCCATTACTACTACCTCTGATGCCGCAGCGGAATGGCTTCGCCCCACCATTACACCTGCAGGTACATTAATGACGAGGAGTAACAGTACTGCTTGAACTGGCAAAATACAAAGGATTTGTGTTTGAGCCGTCCACAGGTCACCTACTTCAGAGAGAATTCTTCCATTGCACTCGCCGCATGTCTCCCTGTTTCCACATCTCAAACTGAAGCAACAAACACATCCAGGTGAGAAATCTAAAAGTGATTTTGTTGCAGTTTTTTGATGAGCATTTGGAACCCGTTTGTTCTTTCATTGACTTCAGGGATTTAGCCATGGCTCCTTTCATCACATGAAAATCTTCCACCCGTAAATGGTTTATCCATTTATCTTGGTGCAAGGGAAGCTTTGCTGCATCCTTGGCTCTGTGCTGCCTAAGACAGGTGAGCTGATGTTTGAAAAGAGCAGGTAGTTGTCTGAAGCATTCACAGCGAGTGAGTGAGATGTTGATCTGTTCACGTTGCTGCTTCATTTTCTTTTCTGCTCGCCACAGTTGCCTGTATGTTCTTAACCTCTTTTGTTTAATATTGCAGATATGTCTCTCTATATGTTTTAGTGATATCAACACAAAAACATTAGAGTCGTCCCCATCTTCCTGCACGCTTTACACCAGGGCCATCTACTACCACCAAAACCAAACAGTGTTTCCAGTAGTTGAGAACATGTCTTCGAACAAAAATATTCAGATCTGACTAACTTGAGATCTTCCAAGGTACAAATGACACATGTTGACATTTGAATTAACAAACAGACTGATTATCTGATAACCAGTCAACGGTTCAATGATCCAAACGTCCAAAAGTTTAAAATTCTCTCATTGAATAACACTTAAAAGCTCGGTCCACAAAAACCAGGAAACAGACTTGACTCATCTGGTCCCTTTGTGTTTAGACTCAGCCTGTATGATATGAGAAAATATGCGATAACATTGTTCAATATTGCGATAAAAAAACAAATATAGTGAGTGCATATCGCTATAACTCAGTTTCTATGCCTGCCTGCTGTAATTCAAGCTTTACAGAGCACCTGTGTTTGCAAAATGTCCCTTCTAAATTCCGAAATTAATTTTAAAAAGTTTTTTTCTCTCCACTAAATTGGCACTAATTAATACGAGAGAAGCCAATAGTTAGCTTTAGCTTCATCTGACTTCACCAAAATGATGTGAAAGCATGGCCATCATACACAGGCCTCCATACAACTGGTCAAATGTACACATGCTGAGTGAGAAAACACTGCTTGACCACATTCAAGTTTTACATATTGCGATATATTCCAGACTTTATTGCAAATGCTCATATCAGGATATAGATCAAATTGCGATTAATTGTGTAGCCCCAGCTTAGACTGAATCACCTGCCTGAACAGACAGCAAATATATTCTTTTCTGGAAAAGAACAAAATGACGAGGCTGAAGATGAAGTCTACTTACCCGCAGCAACAAAGCCATCCTCTTTCTGCCAGGGATGAAAGGAGAGTAATAAAAATTAAGTCAATCAGTGCTTGGTAGACAGGACACTGATTAGAGTTCAGCACTGCTACAAACAGAGAAAGAGTTAGCAATGAAACATATTTTTAGAACATAACAGTTAACCAAAACTACAGCTCATTTGAGGTGTAGTAAAGGTTCGTATCCTCCCAGATATGACTTCGTTTTTTGAGTGCACATATGGTAAAGTAAAAAAGAAGTGTGTCCGCCTGTGTGTCAGTTTTTTTAAACAAAACATTGATTATGCGGCTGCTTGAGGGGTAATATTACCTATTAAAGAAAAAATTGAAACTGGAATTGGATCTGCGAGACGAGGAATCCACTGTTCTTGAAATTCACCAAAACACATGGACAAATGTTCAAGAAACTTTCCGTAACCACGTAACTCCTGTGGTTGTGTTACCATTACATCTTCCAGTGACCACATACAAGTACTGTGGCTTATAACATCCAGTTTAGACACCAACAAAGGACAAAGGCAGCTGAAAAGTTTTGACACCGCTTGGGCAAGGTGTTGGGATCTGTAATTCACAATTGACAAGTATTTTAAATATCTATTCAATATTTGTTTTGCAGGCCTGACTTTCCAGCAGTACAAAAGGTAAAAGCATTGAGTGTGAAATCAGCTGTTGAACCTTCCCACCATCACGTAAATTTTCCAGTCGCTTGTGGTTGTCGCCTTGGCAAACAACTCAAACAGTCAAATGCCAGAACTTGACATTTACACTACTTTAAATGAGTGTTGCAGCCTTTGGTCAAATCAGAATGACGGCAGGGGATTTCAAGAAGTGATACAAAGCCCTGGGCTGGCAAATGGACTCCAGAACTCCAGAAGGAGTTGAAAAGGATCATTTCAACATATTAAGCAGACAAAGAAAATGTCCACCACTTATTTACCGTCAAGTTTTAAAGTGCATGTGAAACAGCAGACATCCTCTACAGGCCATTTAAAGGGAGCAGCTCACAGAGTACGAATATCACACCTGAAATACTGTTTCACAAAATGATTAACGTCATGTGACAAGATGCACTTTTCCACTGGAGATGGTTATCAAGTCTCAAACCTTTCCAGTTTTTAAGTACAAGTCTTCAGGATTCCCAGTTGCAATAAGAACCATAAACAATCATCCTATGCTGTGAAAGGAACAGTTACCACAAACTGTGTTGTTGTTGTAGCTTTGAATCTCAAGACTTGACAAATGAGGACCAAGAAAGGTTAAATTCACCTATTGGATATGGGTCCATCAAAACAAATGACTGCTTCTGGATAGAAACAACAATTTCCATCCCTCCATCCATTATCTTCCACTTATCTAGGGCCCGGTCGCGGTGGCAGCAGGCTAAGCAAGTTGCCCAAGACGTCCGTATCCCCAGCAACGTTTTCCAGCTCCTCCTGGGGGATCCCAAGGCGTTCCCAAGCCAGAAGGGATATATAATCCCTCAAGCGAGCTCTGGATCTACCCCTGGGTCTCCTCCCAGTTGGACGTGCTTGGAAGACCTCCCGAGGAGGCATCCTGATCAGATGCCCGAACCACCTCAGATGGCTCCTTTCTATGCAAAAGGAGCAACGACTTTACTCTGAGCTCATGCCGGATTTCCAAGCTCCTCACCCTATATCTAAGACTGAGCCCAGCCACCCTTCGGAGGAAACTCATTTCGTCCACTTGTATCCGCGATCTCATCCTTTTGGTCACTACCCACAACTCATGACCATAGGTGAGGGTTAGGACATAGATTGAAAGGTAAATAGAGAGCTTTGCCTTCTGACTCAGCTCTCTCTTCACCATAACGATCCGGCGTAGTGCTCGCAATACTGCTGATGCTGCACTAATCCACCTGTCAATCTCACGTTTCATTTTACAAGAATTTATTGATGCTAAACTGAATACAGCAAGTTTTTTCAAGGTGTGTCCATCACAATCATCTTTGTATGACGATGTGGGACAACATGAAGTAAACGTAGATCAAGGTGTAGAGGTCAGTGACCTTAATGTGCAAATAAGTTGCCTTAAGTGGTTCTATAAACTTACTTCAAGGTGAAATCTTCATAGACGTGTTGCTCCCCAAAAATGAACAGGGTATAGTCTTCACAATGGTCGAGGAGAAGACATATGCAAGCACTTGTTTTTTTGTTGTTTGTTGTTGCTAAATAAGCAAATTCTGACTGAATTGTAGCAACGATCAATGATTTACATGCATATGAAAAAAATGCCAACATCTCAAGAAGTTCAGCTTCAAGTCTGACTCTAAATGACTGATTAACAACATTTCTATTCTTGTCACTGATGTGATACTGATGTACCACCAGTGTGCCAAAGAGAGCATGGTAATAGAATATAAGCTCCCATGGACGCTCCTTGTGTCTGGTTAAGGGTTTTATCTTGAACCTGTGAAAGACCAGCGACTGACTTCAAATATATGGTCAGGTTATGTTAACATAATAATCACAATAAAGGCGCACTGGCCATTAACTTCAACATTTATGTATTGCTACAACTGTCACAAACTGCAGATTTCTTCACCAGTAAGAGATGATGTTTACCTTTATATGTCCCGGTGTAGTCAGGTGTATCCTGAACAACGTTTCCCCTCTTATGGATTTATCACACACCTGGATTCAAAAACAGCACGTAAATCAACCAACTAACAGTTATGATTGTGTTGTGACATTATATGCAGCTACAGGTTAAATGAGGACACTAATGTAATCTAAACAGCAAGTCTGTTATCCGGCTAATTAGCCTACGTCACAACATTTGTGTGAAAGCCATGCTGCATCTCTTCATTCACCCTTGCGGTTAGCAACACCTGTACAAGCTAACGTTAGGCAGCTTACCGTGCATTGAATGAATTCAGCCTCTTCCTCATACGGTGTTTCGAAGGAGTCCATTGTGAGTGTTTCACGACGAGTTTGCGTCAATTAACTACTGAAACGAGCTGCTAGCTTAGCTTACGCTAACTGGTGGGCTAACGAAAGCGCCCACTCTAGCTAACGTAAATTGTTTTACGACAGTATTTGTAAGATGTTAGCTTGTTATTCACTCGGTGTCACAATGTAAGGAATGCGTGTATTTTGGCTTAAATCGCATGCATATTGTAACCCCCTATTAAGTGAAATGTACACGATCGGTAAAAATGAGGTGATAGTGTTAGGTACTTCCTGTGTTTGTTAGTACTTCACTCTGAGCGAGCGGTGTCATAGTGCCGCCCCGTCTCCGGTATCGCGGTGTTGAAAACAAGCGCACTGGCTCACTGGCTGGCGAAAACTGGACATGATGAGGGACGTACATTTACGCCCTCTGTTGGCCAGGACCTAAACTACATTCAAATTCAGTAACACTGCAGAGAGGACTGTTACATGTGTACCTCTTCTAATTGTATCTCTTCCAAGAATAAATGGCTCAAGAAGAAGAAAATTAGGACTTTTAATTCTAAATGGCTGTCGGGTCGTGAGTGGCTGGTGGAAAATCTGGTTGGCTGGTAACTTTAAAAATCTACTAGCCATGTTGGCTGCCAGCTGGTAATCAAAAAAGTTACTTTAAAGCCCTGGCTCTATATGTACTTAACAAACAGCTACAGTCCGACAGATATGCTGAGGCATATATCAAACAGTTTGAGGGATCTGCACAGCATTCAGTCGACAAAAGATAAATGAATGAAGCAGTATGATACAGTAAACAAAACAACAGACTCCTTTACTCAGTGTTTTTGCTTGTTGGAGGTCTTAACAATTTTCAAGACATCAATGTACAGATATACCTCTGTAACTGTCTGAATGACCATCTGGCAAGCCATAATGACATGGATACAAATCATGAGCACTTGAAGGTAAAACTCTCATCATATTTACATGCAAATTTGAATATGTACACTGACCAATCGTTTACAGACCCCTCTCACAAAGAGTCATAAAAACATGTTTTTGATTTGCTCTTAGGGTCATGGCTTACTATCAAGCTTCTGAATATGGTTTCACAAGTATACCTCTCTTCAGAGGTCTCCACACTGCACAAAAATATAAATCCAACTAAAGCAAATACTGTAATGATCTAGAATCAAGACTCAGACAGATGTACTTGCAGAAATTGTAAAATATAGTTTTGGTAGCAGCCCAAAACACTGGAAAGTGTTATAAATGATCCAACTAAGGGGAAACATTCTGGTGCATTATCTGAAGTCCCAATAAATACAAAAATATCACACCAGCATCATCCATACAACTTTAAAGATGTGAAAGTTAGAAGAGTGAGGGCCAAGGCTTGAGAGGCCTGTGTCTGAATATTGGAAATCCTCGTATAATATACTTGGGATAAACAGAACAAAGAGAAGACCTCACAGAAAGAAATATAAGGGAGTCCTGTTAAAAAAAAATAGCCATGTGAATAAATACTCTGTTGAAAACAGGACAAGAATCACAGGTCACCACACAGGGGGATACAGACACTTTGCAAAATAAAGAACAGAGGACTGTGGCGATATCGCTGATTAGGCAGAGATGTTTTAGTAGCAGGAGAGTCAGGTCAGGAGGGGAAACCAAAGTCAGTTTGAAGATTTGTAGAGTCCTCCTGGAAGATTATTCAGACGCGAACGCAGTTCCTTTCGAACCTGGGTCACCCTTGCCAATTTGCGTTTGTATTCCTAAAAAAGCAGAAAAAGGGGCAGAAGAGGTCAAATCTCTTATAGTCTGAAGGATTATCAGGATTTAACAGCAAAAAAGGGCACAGCAATGGATTACTGCACATTAAAGAATGTGGTGTTAGTTAACAAGGCTTCCTTCAGTTTGATAACACAAACTGAATTACTGGCTCTCAATTTCCAACATTTATTTATTGTGAACTGTTCACATTTTTGACAAAGCTTGTATAAACATGTAAAAGCATTTTTTTTTTTTGACTATTCAATTTATTTGGTGTTCAAACCACTGTATGCTCAGTCATATTTATCTGAAAAATAGCATCGCTAGTTTTACCTGCAGCATGTTTTACTCACTTCTGTCACAGTGCAAATTAAAGATCATATAAAATTAAAATTTCAAACTTCCATTTTGACAGTATCAAATCAAATAAGGTTAAAGTGTTGAGTTTGTTTTATGTTTTGAAGTAAAGCAGACCAAACAAAGTTCACAGAAGTTATATTATATTAGACAAGCATATTAGAGGATTTGGAAATTTCCCATGATCACCAAAAATAAAAATGACAAATGTTTACTCCATGAAAAAAGATGTAGAAAAAAGGGCTACTCTGATTTTTCCTCTGCTTTTTGCTAACTCCACATGCTTATTCTATGAGATGCATGTAGGGGTGTTCTGTAAGAGCACATTTTCCCTAGGCCATATGAGGCTTCAGTGTGAATCCTAAATTACAAGTTTAATTGCCGACTAAACACTTTCAGAGTGAATCAATCTCTCTTTTCCAAGATTCCTCAAACATGCCGTTTCCCTTATACGTTTGGTTTTATAACAGGAGTATTCCTATACTTAGCAAATCCAAACCTTTAATTAGAAGTACCGTAACTTCAAGTGTAGGCTAGCAGTAATTGTTTGGTAATACTGTTAATAATGACGATATTTGAAATGACAATTTTGTACAATGCACCAGAAGCTTAAAATTATAGCACAATAAAAGCACTCACAAAATTGGTTTCATTTTTTATTTTCATTTTTTTTTTTATTACAATAGAAGATACAAATGTGAAAAACTTTGTCCTCTTGGTATCCTGTGGATAAAGGCTGGACAGTTAATGGTACCACAAATAAGGAGAGCTATGAGACAACAACAAAAAACTGTCGGGAAGATTTTCATGAAGAAGTTTGGTTGATACTTACCCAATGGGAAATAAACACTGAGCTGGGATTATGTTAAATAACACAAATATTGTTAGGTCTAACATGCAAATTGAAATCTATGGTCTGATTGAGTGACAAAGCTGTAATTCTGCAGGAGTATGCCACATGCTAAAATACAGGGAAAGAGGTGTTACTTTTAAAAAGGGTGACAGACAAGAAGTGTAGGCACACAGCTACGCAGACAGACCAGGAATCAATGATGAGACACAAATGTGAGGTCGACAAAGCACACACAACCAAGCAAAGAGTAAATGGAAAAAGGAAAGTGGTTTACGCACTTCTAGTTTCTGCTCGTTCTGGACCAGGCCGTCCTTCTGGCTCTGCAAGAACACCGTCAGTGTGCGCGTGAGCTGCCTCCGATCATCGATCTCTGCCGCCAGGCGTCCACTGTAGTCTGCCAGCAGCATGCATGCCTCCTCCACCAGCCGGGTGAGCCGCTCTCCTGACTCCTTATCTACAGCACAGAGAGCACACGGAGAGCAGGGCACAATGCTTAAACCAAGAGGTTCATCTGGAGGTCATTCAGTTCATTTTTTTATAATTCTAGGACAATGTTAGAAACTATTGGATAATCACTGGCATATCAAGCTTTCTATGGTTGATGGTGATGTGGGCATTGTGATCATTTTTTATGTTCATTTCTTCAGTTTTCTGCTTAAGAGCCCGTCAGTTTCCGCTTGAATGTCATGGGCACTTATCTTTTCATCCTTTAAATCCACCTTATGTCAAAGTGGTTACATGACTTGGACACAAAGATCTGTTATAAGGTTCATTAAACAACGTTAGGGGTTGAAGTCTTTGCTGTTAGCTGGCTTATCATGTTTGTTTTTTTTGGCCTTTTGTTCCTTGATTGTAGAGATATAACAGTGGATATGGTTCGAATTCAGAGAGAGAGAGAGTGTGGGGAACGACACGCGGGAAAGGGGCCACAGGTCAGATTCAAGCCCAGGTTGCCCGCCCGGAGGACCACGTCCTCCACACATGGGTTGTGCGCACTAACTGCCATGCCACCGGCGCCCCAGCCTCATTATGTTTTAATTGCAGGCTGCTTCATAGAGTCTCTGGAGTGGTTGGCCTACAATCTTTGAGCAGATTTTCATTTGGTAGAGCAATTTAGATTTTAAGGTAGGGGACAGACACACATCATGTGGTGTTACAGTGCAATAAGGTAACTTAGAACCACAGGAGTAAAAAACTCAACAATAACCTTGTCTACTCGCCCTAAAAGATCTCAGTCAGTGGAGGAAGAATTCAATGCTTTTTATTGTTGCAGACATGTTTAATATGGTCTTTCCAGAACAGCAAATGGTTGATCATTACGCCCATGTGCACTGCTCAAAAAAATAGTGGTGCTTAGTGTCCTGGGGGATCTCATTGTGTCCCATAGGTGCTCAATTAGATTTAGGTCAGGGGAAAGAGGGGGCCAATCAATGGGCATAAATGCCTTCATCATCCACGAACTGCCTACACACTCTGGCTACATGAGGATGAGCATTGTCCTGCACCAGGCGGAACCCAGGGTCCATTGAACCAGTATAATGTCTGACAATCACTCTGAGGATTTTATCCCGATACCTAAAAGCAGTCAGGGTACTGTAGGCTATGTCATGAGGGTCTGTGCAACCCTCCAAGGATATGCCACCTAGATCATCCCTGACCCACCACCAAACCAGTCATGCTGGATGATGTTACAGGCATCATAATGTTATCCGCGGCGTCTCCACACTCTTTCACACCTGCGACATGTGTTCAGTGTGAACCTGCTCTCATCTGTGAAGAGAAAAAGGTGCAAATGGCGACCTGCCAATTCTGGTGTTCTCTGTTGAATGCCATCGAGCTGCTGGGCTCAATGCGGTGCTGGGCTGTGAGCACAGGTACCACTAGAGGATGTGGGGCCTTCATGCCGCCCTCATGGAGTCTGTTTTTGACATATTGGTCTGAATCTTGCACACCAGCAGCCTGCTGGAGGTCATTTTGTAGGGCTCTAGCAGTGCTCCTCCTTGTCCTCCTTGCACAAAGGAGGAGATATCGGTCCTGCTGCTGAGTTGATGCCCTTCTATGGCCCTGTCCAGCTCTCCTTGTGTAACTGCCAGTCTCCTGGTATCTCCATCATGCTCTTGAGACTGTAATGGGGGACATGGCAAACCTTCTTGAAACTGTATGTCTACCTGTGCATCCTGATTGGGCTGCAGGTGACCCTCATGCTACCAGTAGCGACAAGCAGACTGGCAGAACAAAAAACTAGTGAAGAATCAGTCAGGAAAGATAAGGAGAGAGAAATTGTCGGTGGCTACCACATGCAAAACAATTCCCTTTTGGGGGGTTGTCTTGCTTTTGCCTCTCCAATGAATCTGTTGTCACTTTCATTTGCACCAAAGCAGATTAAATTGATTCACAACCACTCACTTCCTAAATGTAAAGGTTGATATCCCTGAAGTTTATTTGACTTGGTGTCATACTGTGATGATTAAGTGTTCCTTTAATTTTTTGAGCAGTTTATTTAGAGAGACTTGCTTGATTTTGCATCAAGTGTGTATGTGTGCAGTGCAGTGCACATGTACAGTATGTCATAGTGTGCATCATTCTACCTGTAATCCTTTGAAGCAGTGACGTGTCTTGCACCTCAGCAGGAAGGGAGGAGATGCGCTGACGTAGCACTGAGTCTCCAGAGGCTGCATTTTCAAGCTCCTGCAGAGCTCGGATTAAATCTGCCGTCTGACGTACAGGGAGGAAGATATTCAGGGAGGGGAGGGGAAGAGAAGCGAGAGGGGGTGGGGAATGGGGAATAGTGAATGAGCAGTTTCCAGAAATAAGTGTCAGATCTAAATATTGGAGGCAGTAGAGAGGGCTACTAAGCATCAGGAGGCAGCTGTATCAATCGTATGAAGCATCATTCAATTATTTGGGGAAGAGCATTGTTTGATTATCATCTTTATTAATGGCTACTGATTGTCTAAGCCGGCACCTGTGGGGGCTCAGCCGGGGAGCTCTGGGTGGCAAAGTCCTCATCATCTGGTTGGATCGCCTCGTATGACCTCTTTCTCGACTTCTTTTCTCCATCTAGCATTTAGAAGGAAAGAAAACAAAACATTTTTAAAAGAAGTTCTGTTTTATAGCTTAAATCACATGGAGCAGGTTTCTTTGAATACATTGTTTATTTCATAAATCCTGATCGACTACTGTGTGGAGGTATATTTAAAACTTAATTGTTCATCAAAAATCATCCTGTCCTGTAACTTATTAAACAGGCTCCATGTACTCTTATAAAATGCTGCAAAGGGTTTCAACACAAAGCTCCAGCAGTTTAACCCCTACAGATGGGCAGAGTCTGCAGTGACATTGTGTTGTTGTAAAAAACAACTGCAGACGTGTTTGAGTGTTGAGCTCTTCCTGCTTGGCATGTGCAGGTACAGGTCTGTAAACCTACCCAGGACTTGTGAGAGTCGATCCAGCAGGTTGTTCTCGTACACCGCTCTCTCCTGCCAGATGGACAAAACCCGACCCAACTGTTTCTTACAACCCTCCTCACCGTCTCTAGACAGGAAGAGTAAAATGAGATAAAAATGTAAATTCTTCGGAAGAACTTAAAAGAACAATTTGAATAAATATCAACGCATTTTGTGTCTGAGGCAGGGGGATTTAAATCAATCTTTCAGCTGAAAGTTTACCAAAAATCCCTCACTACGATTTCTTGTATAATAAATTCAAAATCAAACTTGTGATTCAATGACTTTATAAAACAGTAAAACAGATAAATACCTTTACCCAGTTCTAAATATTCAAACAATGTTGAGAAACTAATGATGTGTAACATAAAGTCAGACCTGTATACATGTTTGAATGCATCAACGATGACGGGTGCAAAGTCCTGTGTGAATTCTGGTCCTTTCTTCTTGCTGTTCTGAATGACGTCATTGGCCAAATAAAGGAAGGTCAGCTTGCGGGATACCTGAGCTGGATGCATTCAAATGTACACAATCACATATTTTACATTACACACAGTGAAAGAACCGCGGTGCTCAGTACAACATGTGTGTTCAAAAACGGGGGAAACACCTTCTTACAGTAGCTAAGAATGTATCTGTTAGTTGACATACTGCACGAAGTATTGTTGATTTCATTTTCATCTGAGGAATAATTACAAGGTAAAAATACAGAAGTGCAGAAGCGATACCATGTTCTTTCACCAATTCACACAACAAACAACATAATTGGGACAAACATTAAATCACAGAGGTTATTCTCCACTATAGTTCTTATAATGATGCATATTTTTGTATTTTGTGTGTTTGGAAAGGTCACGGTAAATAATGAGCGTACTGAGTGTAAAGCTCCAGAGAAATGAGTCACCTTCTTTATCTAAGTTGTTGTTAAAACTGCACTCTTTTCAGTCCTTAGACACCCTCCAAAAATACAACATCCACTTGAGATTTCATTAGCTTGTTGACTAGCACCCTGAGGATCCTGACGTGTGGCAGCATTAACCACAAATACAGCAACATGTCATTCATGTTCCTGTACCTAAACTGCATCCACCTCAATTTAGAGCCAGCATGCTGCTGTTTCATTCCTACAGTTCATATGTCAAGCTTTAAAACTTTAAAGTAGTTACACATCAGTGGGCCATTTTTTCCATACACAGCGATACTCAAAACACTAAGCTTCTTTTCTTCTTCAGTGAACAACCCATTTCTTGGGGTGTAATATGCAATGTTTTATAAACCTATCATAAACACAATGTGACAAAGAAAAGATATAGTCACTGAATAACATACCAAATCACAGGTCACAATGTATTTTAAACAAAATGTAAAACAGTTTATGGTTTTAGGATTCTGCATTGACTGCTTGATGGAGGTTAGTATATTTGCTAGAGAACAAAATAATCATAAGTAATGGTGAATGGGTTTCATTACATCTGTAACACATACAACTGTCTGCATCTCTGTAGAAAGAAAAAAGATATCAGTTATAGCCACTTCAAAGCTGTTTCTTTGTTATATTGTTCTGACCCTGGTCTTGGGAGACCAAAGGAGGCTGTAAGTATAAACAATATGCAATCACCTATTAAATATGTTAAGACAGGGTTCCACCTTTCGAAACAAAAAGCTGAGTTCAAAGATACTTTACTTTCTGTAGGGCCGAGGGTAAAATGATAATACCGCTTTGCTGATTCATCACCAGGGGCTACCTCTTTAACACATTTTGCTCTAAAAAAAACAGCTGGCTTTTTAAGTGTGCACCTCTAAAATAATTTAACTTATATACATATGCTGTAATAATTGCATTGAGGGGTGGTGATACACAGTGGCCTTGTGCCAAGAGCTCCATAATAACACATTTTTCTATCACCAAAAGCTAACATTATCATGTTAAACATTTCGAGAAAGCCCGAGGGTTGATTAACAGAGTGACTTCTTAAGTCCTCATAAACACCATAAAGAAATGTAGCCCTGTAACGTGGTGAATGCTAACATTAATGTTAGCTAATGCTGGAGAGTCAAAGCCTCTAAAAGTGGCTCAGCACGAAAGTTGGTTAGCGTTAGCAGTTATTGTGCAACGACAAGCTGCAGAAGTTATTGACTTCATCTGAAGCCAAAGATAGTTTGAAGAGTACATAAGCGGTTAATGATAATCTATTAGTTAGCCAGCTTCTATAGCCAAAAGCTAACATTCATATCTAAGTCGTTTGTGAATTGTTGATGCATGTTAGCAATCTTGCATGAAGAGAAACTAGCTAGCTTATCGACCTTACCTTTTTTCAGTTCGTTGAACCAAACATTGACAATGGTCTTCGAGTGTTTTCTATGGTGAATGAGCCACAATGACAATGTCTGCACACTCTGCTGTGAGTTGCTCAGCTCTGAAAGTTTCTTTTCTAAAGCCGCCTCAGAAAAAGCTGACATTTTGACGAGACTATGAAGAGTAGGGTCGCCGGAAGAGGTAGCTTTAAAACAATTTCCCACCCAGATGGGTCCTCCAAAGCTACCTCACAGCTTGTTAGCCAGTCAAGATAGGTATTGAATCCATCCAAAATAAAAGCCACACGCCTTCTTCTGAAAAGATAGGTCGTTTATGCTAACTTGCTAAAAGCGTCCTATCGTTCGTGGTATAGGGCGGCTGCCTTGCTGGTTTAGCTCGGGGCAACGAACACACTCAGCAGCTTGACCCAGATGAGCTTCCGTACGGCAGATATGCTGCGTTCAAGTCAGGTGGAATTTACAGTTATTAGAACAGCTATTTCACAAACGCATCATATTATATCGTCGTCGTCAAACTGATATACTGACCCAACCAACTTTGTAGTTTTAAAAGTTACAGTATTCGTGTTTATTGCATAGACTGCCAATGATTTAAACAGATTCTCAATACAGATCAGTTTGAATTCTAATCGATGTTTGTTTTTTAGGTTTTTACACACTTGATGAAGAAACCAAATTACGTTTACAAAAACGATTCATTAGGCACCCAAGGACTAGTTCTATATTTTATACTGCTCACAAGATTATTAGGATAAAACTTGCACACAATCATAATTATTACGTGAAATGATACAACTGACAACTCGTGTGACATTAACATTTTATTTCAAAAGTTGAGCCATCACAAATTGGCTTTTTTTTCTAACAGTGTAACAAAAAAAATCATAATGGTAAAAAAAGACAGAAATATAGGCCATAAGCCTCTCTGCTCTGAGCTGATCAAAATTAGATTTTCACATTTTATCTAAAGTAATGATATTATTGACACTTAGACTTAAAGTCCTGGAATTTCATTTTAAATGATCTTTTTATCTCCAAAATTGCTTGCAAAGCTTCAGTCACTTATTTACCAAAATAGCAAAAAAAAACATTGAGTACCATCAATTCCCTAGTCCTGAAAAAACAATGGCTATGTTTTCTGTAAACAGATGGTACACATATACAGGTACACTTTCACCCATAGCACCTATATGCCACAGGAAATAAGACACAATCAAGACATACTTCAGTTAATCAGAACAACATTTCTTCAGTTTTGTAGGATTTAGGTGAATAAAAAAATGCTTCATCCTCATCAATATCAGGACAAATGGTCTGCTGTAATACAGAATAATGTTGAAAGTGACAGTCAAATAACACACAGTAGAAGGTTGGATCAGTGCAAACATAATAACCCTTCATTAAGAGATTCCCATTCTTGACAAAAACCAGATACTTTAGTAGATACTGTTATGACGTATGCTGGACCATGTAAAGAACAGTGAGAATTAAATTCTACAGAATTTAACCTTGGATATGCAAGCATGAAATTAGTTTTTCCATTTCTAAACACTAAAACAATCAAACCATTTAATCAGGAGCTGTAAGTCTGACTAAGTTCAGTGTAGGTTTCGTAACATGGAGGAGGGAGTTGGTTGCTGGTTTGGTAAGGGTATGTCCAAGCCTCAGTTCTGTAGTCAGGGTTAGACATCACCCAGTGACCTCCTGGAATGCCTTGATAGGGCATAGGTACAAGACTGGAGGGAGGATAATCTGAGCTCCACTCTCTTTGTGTATTTTTTCTTTGCATGTCATATGTTCCACCAGCATTACTCTGTGAGGATGATTGGTACCACTCTTCACACCCGTAGGAAGCATAACAAGACTCCCAGTCCTGAGCGTGGCAACCAGGAGGCAGCAGCCACTTGTTCTGTGTTGGTGGGACTTCATTTTGCCATCCTTTGTAATTCATCTCACCTGATCCTTCATGAGAAGTGTGCAGTCTGTTGTAATTATTTTCCCCATATAAGTTTTGTTCTGTTCTCCCATTTCCGTGTTCAAATTGGTTAAAGTACTCATAGTCACCGGGACAACTCTTTCCCCCTTGATAAAGACAGACTGGGATGTTTTTTTCTTTTTCGAGGGTGGTGTCATTGTCCAACTCATAGACCTCTGACTGAGACTCTGGCGAGGACACGGGATCCAAGTCTGATGCAGGCAAGTCCGTTTGTGACACAGGGATGGTGTCGCTGCTGAAAGACGTCCTCTTCAGCAGCATTGGACCTTCTGTGAGAGGCAAGCTTACCTTGAACACAGTATTAATCTTTTTTTTTCTCATCTTCCTCCCTTTGTTGTATTCTGATGGCACTGTGGCGTCTCTCTCTGTAGTTTCCCTGTTCACATTGGGCCCTTAGAGAAAAAAAAAAATACTACAAATTTGACCTGAATGGTGTTTTTTTTTTTTCCCAGATACAAACTTAAATGACCAGAGGAAAAAGATTTGGATTTGGACCCCTTTAAGGGAGCCATTGCTTCCAATAGAGACACACCTTTGACAGCTAATTTCCTCTTTAGGATGTTAGTACGTGTCCATCCATCACACAGCATCTTTATACCTGGAAACAGAAACAAACAAACAAGAAAATACAGAGGAAAAGCTTGTATATCGCTTTTCTAGTCTTCTGACTACTCAAAGCGCCTTTATACACAGACTTGTGCTCTTAAGTCCTTACACACATACAGTACACGCGGACATACATAAATATGTTTTCATGCATTAGAGAGGAGGTAGGAAGGAAGGTAGAAAAAACGAGAGCTAATCAAGTGGGATACTTACATCATGAATTAATCTTCAAAAACAGAGTTTGAGAGCTCAAGCTATAGAGGTAAATAAGATAAAAACAGGAGAACAGTGGATATTTGTACTTGTACTTACACCAGTGGTAACTTTTGCCAGCCACATGGACACAGAGGGATTCTGGTGCACTTACCACCTGGAAAATGTGAATTTGGATAGTTGCACTTCAAATGTTTTAGGTTAAGATCAAATGAGTTAGTTTACAACTAGCATATAAGCCACTGAAGGATAATCTTTAAATATAGTAAATATGATACCTTCAGCTCTCCTCCGCCCTCCTCCAGCTCTACTCTCTTTGCCAGTGATTGAAGAAGCGGATAGTCATTGTTAACCTCTGCTGTCATTACCTCCACCTGCTCAGGGCGAGTTTCCATCTACACACATACATTTTTTAGTGAATTTTAACCTAGCATGTTTTCCACAACTGTCTGAGTGAGTAATGGTAAAGCATTGGTGTAGCTGTTCATTTGAATTATTAATCCAAGACAAACTGACCAAGTAGTTCATAAGATGGGATGAGCTGGTAAGGTGATCAACGATGTCCTGGTTGTTGGATCTGATGCGGCAGCAGTGACATAAAAAACAGTACGTGTCGCCATCTTCACTTCTACACTCAACCACTTGGGAAAGACCTGTTGCAAACATTTATACGAGAGGCTTCTTTTAAAGCAATACCTTGACATTGGGGGGAAAAACAATTCTGAATGTCTTTGCGGGGTAAGAAGATTAATACAATTCTCAAGTCTGTACAGTAAATATGCAAGTAAAGGCAACTGCTGGTCAGCTAAGCTTCACTCAAAGAGAGGGAAAAAAAAAGGAAACAGCTAGCATGGCTCAGATGCTAATCAAACTCCCATTACCAGCAGCTAATTAAATCAAATCTTATCTCACTGTTTTTCACAATTCTAACGCCAAACCTTGGTCAGGAAAAGATTATATGCAACCAGAATTCTGGTCTTAGCTCAACAAAGACATGCTAGGCTAACGTCCCAGCAACATCTGGCTTTAAGTAGCCCTATTCACTGCCTGTTCAAAGCAAAGTAATATTTACGTCCCTGGGACATCTCTCCATCAATATGAAGGTTCCAGAGGCATAATGGGGGGATTAAGTGATCCAACCTCTTTATCGCCATTAGGGGTAGTAACAGAGGCGTTACAGGGGCGAATGGGGATTGGCGGAGCCAGTGGAGGAGAACAGCACTGTGTGTGTAGATTTTTGAGTGTGTGATTATGTGACGCTCCCACTGTTTCTATGCACGTATGACGTTGACGTGACAAGAGCTAGAATAACCTCATGGGAAGAAAATATCGGCGCTGGTCAACATGTGATTGAAGATGACTTTGGGGATATCCTGCATAGAGGTCATTAATCAGGCATGAATTAGAAGATGGGCAGAACAAGGGAACACTGCAGGGTAATGCAATCAAACCTTAAGGTGATTAAGGTGAGTAAATAAACCTTTCCTGAACATGACAGAATGTGCTTACCTAAGTTAACCTTAGTCATGTTTTTCGCACCAATGCTTGTCTTACATGAGACAGTTTATCAGTGTTGAGTCTGCAGCATATCTCTCACATGACCTTGGTTTCCCAGGGGACAGAGAAAAGCTCACATTTGTCAGCACAGTAGCACTCTGATCAGTATTCCTTAGGGGACAGATCGCTGAACTAGAAGACACCCGTCTGTATGGCCTATTGGTCTTGGGTTGGGCCGGAATGTGACCTTAAGATTCACAAAAAACTTCACTCCGTACAAACATGTACAGAGATACGATCTTCTCATCAAAATGTAAATCATAGTGTTCCCTAAATGTAAACACTTAATTTAAATGATACCAGACCAATGAAGTGTTTGATGGACTTTACATTTAATCTTATTACCAAATCAACATGTCAAAATACCTATTCTACCAATGTCTGTAAATGTCTACATTTCAATCATGTTGAAATCAGTTTTACATTCCTGTTATGCTCTAGCATCCACTGTTGTTTGTCTTTATCTGTGCTCACCAATAAGAGGATCGGTTTCCGTGTAGCCATCAAGAAGGCTGCTGCTGCTCTCTGATGGCACGAAGTGATCAGGGTACATCTGTGTGTTGTCCATCAGTGAAGATGAAGTATTGTTGAACATGCCTTCTGAGTTTATAAGAGCTGACTGCATAAAAGATGGAGCTGTATTTTTGGGAGAAAGCAATACAGTCCTCTGTGGTTGGATGGGCTCCGGTTGCCTTGGTGAAGCCTCTGAATGGCTCTTGGGTTCAACCTGTACATGGCCATTTCTTAAGACATGTAGGAGAGCTACTGCTGTGGTGTTAGAGAGAGAAAGGGATTTATATATATTGTATTTAAAAGGTGAGGCATGTAACACCTGGGCACAAGAAAACGTGAAAAAGCATCAGACACAGGAAAATGGGATTAAAGGGGTTTGAAGTAGTCACTGACCGTCATTGTCATTGAATGCTGCCATCGTCTGGTACACAGAATCTTCAACCTCTAATAACTTCACATAAAGATGCAAAAAGATGTGAGTAGTCCTATCCAAAATAAAACTCCACAACAAACAAAGGCTTACACCACAATTCCCAACCTTTTTTTGGCATGCACAATGGATGACTCTCAGACAGAGACTCTGCAAGTTTGTTGTTTTAGCATTGGCTATGGCCCACAGTAGCCTGGGTTCAATATAATTTAATGTACAAAAAATCAATAATTGGAAATTCCATATGACCCCTTTTAAAATTGGTACCCCAAGGTTGGTAACGCCTGGCTTACAAAGACTTAATCACCTACCTGCACATCTCCAGGACCCTCTTTTTCCTCAAGGGTCTTTGCTATCTCCATCAGTGGCCAGGCCAGCTGAGACAGGTCCAAGTTTTCCTTCCATTTAGAAACTAAGTCCGGGTGACAGACTTTCTGTACAGCAAAGAACCACCTGTTTGTAAACTACAATCTATGACTGAAAGAAAAACAAAACTTGCCATCCTCTCATGGTTGTACTCACAATGTAGTTGTATCTGTGGAGACTTCCCATTATGTGGTTCCGTACGTCAGCTTTACAAAGTCGACACACACACACCTCACACAGGTACAATACTTCTCTGTTTTGTGCGCCTGCTTTGACACATTCTATGATACTGCCTAGACCTGAATGATCAAAAGTGAAAAGTTATTTCAACATACAGAGTGAAAAAATATACCCAACATTAGCATTTCTTTTCTACAGACCAATGATGGGCTGTAGTCTTTTCTTGTTGTTTAGATACACCCTCAGAGAATCCAACAGCGGGCTTTGGGGAAGATATCCTTGAAAACATGGAATGCATCAGACAAACATTATTACAGAAAAGTGGTGTTGCAATGGAAGTCCACATGAAAGAGGGAAAGACGTACCTTTTTTTGCCTCGGTTGGCTGCATGCTGAAGTTGTAGATTCACCGCCTGCACATAGTAACAATTTTAGTACAGCTATAACAAAAAATCAAAACTATCCATGTTGTCTTTGGTTTTTATGTCGGTATCCTTGAATATCACGTATGAGATACATAATACTAGAATGAAGCCTTAGCTTGACTCTCTAAAAATTCCCTCATCCGTACTCCACAACACTAAAATCCACAGGACCACTCGATAAAAGTACAGACAGACAACAGATACAGAATAATCCAATATTAAAAAAATATACAAAAAGATCGAGAGAAAGAGAGACAGAGGGCGTAGGCTCCTACAGAACATGTTAAGAGTCCTTGTAATCTTGACTACCAGACAGCCAGCAGCTGCTGGTAATAAAATACTCTAACACAATTTCTATCTTCCCTCTTGTAAGGTCAGATCTGGGCCAGATGAAGAGTCTGATCTTCTTCAGGAGCAACTTATTGGAGTGAGGAAAAAACACTGTACATGTGTGTGCATACTGGAGATGAACAGAGTCAGAGAGTTTTTTTTTCTCTCATCAGCAAACAGCAAATAAACTTAAACAAAACACCTAGAAACCCTTCCCTCTCAAAATCTGTCCTCTATGTATGATACTGTGAGTAAGTATGGCGTTTTACATAAGGAGCTAGTTACCCCCCTGTTGTTCCTGAAGTGTTTGACTGAATTATCTAAGGGTGTATTGTATTCGGCTGAGGTCAGATAATGCAATCACTTTATGTGTGACGAAGTTTCTTGATTCTGTTCTGTAAGCAGGCACACGCCTACACATCCCTTTCCTCTTAGCTACATTTCTAATAGGCAGGAGAGAGAGAGGCCATTAGCTTTTCTTGAAAATGTCAGCCATATAGATTTCTTCAGCATCAGCAAAGCATATTTCCTTTTTAGCTCCTAACACGCAACTGGCTCCAATCTAAAATATAGACCTGCTGCTGTAAGGCCTCTCACACAAATGCAGGTTACAGAGTTACACATACCTAAAGGATGAATTACACTCAGGTGATAGACGGATTTAAAATAATACATCCACCAAAGTTACAGATGAATGACTACATGAGAATTCATACTAACAACAGGCTCACATACGCATTAATGCAGCTGCCTGGCAGTCCTTAGTAGGGTCGTCACGATACCAATCAATCAATGAATCAATCAATCAATCAATCAATCTTTATTTCTATAGCACATTTAAAACAACCTTGGTTGACCAAAGTGCTGTACAAGCGTAAAAAAGACAATGTGATACCGGATGTTTTAACTTCAATATGATACTCGTAAAAAACCGACATCCATACCTGTTTCTACCACACAGAAAGAAGTCCTAGGCACCAAATATTGGTCAACTTCTTGTTTTAATTCCTGCACAGTGTCCAAATTACATGTATACAAATGTGCTCCCCTACTAAGCCTACTATACCTACCAGGACCATTAAAATGAACAAATAAAGCAGTCTCTGCATACAGTATATTCCTTACTCCCTTCCTGAGCTTTCAAACGTCCCTTGATGCCTAAAGCCAGTCTCAACCAGACCTTTCGTATCTTTCAGAATAGTATAGAATAGATTGCCTTTATTGTCATGATACAATGTACAACGTAATCAGAAAAGCTTCACCTTACAGTGAACACACACACACACACCTTATTCAAAGTATTGTTTATCAGAAATAAAGTAATAATCTTGTGGTAAAATGGCTGGACTTTTTTAAGTTTCCCCTCAAATTACATGCAACAATAAACAAAAACGGATCACTAGTTTACAAAACCTCTTAAACCTGAATCAAAAAGTCTATCAAATAGGATGGTAAATAAAACTAATACTAAAACTTGTAGTTTGTTCTAAATCTTTAACCCGACTATGACAGAGAATCTATCTCAGACATCTAACCACCATCATCATCATCATCCCCATACATCCTTCTCTTACCACATTAATACCCATAAACCTGCATCAATCATTTTGTAGTGTAGTTCTCATAATCGTCACTAAAGTTTGGCACAAAATTACTAACATTCACATTCAACCCTTTCCATTCAAAATTAACTCTAAAGATAAAAACAAACTATATACTTTATATACAGTCAATGATCTAAAAATCGCCAAAATCTAAAGACCACAGGCATCAATGTTGTAAACCGAGGCTGGAGCATTAATAACTGTCACCAGCAGGGGGCGCTTAGACACCACAATCTGCCAGAAACTACAGTAAGGTGCAATAAAAGTAGCCTACTTTTTAAGTCTTTATTTATTTATTATCTCAAATGTACAAAAAACAAATGTCACAGCCTGTGGGTTTTAAGTTTAAAGGTGCCCTATGTAGATTTGGTAGTGAAATGTAAACGTTGGAGAAGTGAAACAATTCTCTGCTATATTTTCTGAACTGAATTCACAAACTTCACTCAAAGGAAAAAATGGGTCTCTGAAAACTGACTTTAGAGCTCAAAAACTACCAGGAGAGTTAATGATACGGAAGTTAACTTCTCGTGTAGCATTTTATCTACAAACAGTGTTACAGGGACAGTTTGTGTTTAGAGTTACGAACATAAACCACATGATCTGTACATTTCTCCAACTTTCACATTTCTCTACCAAAACTCCATAGTTCACCTTTAAGCGTTGCTATGGTAAATCAATAAAAACTGAACCACACAACCACATACAGAATATTAATTTACCTTTGTTCACCTTTATTTTGCAATATTTAGTAACCGTTAGCCATCGTTAAGAGTCACGGTAACAAACAGCAAATGTTAAATAAACAAGCTGGCAACATGTTCGTCATATTTGACCTCACTGATAGTTAAAACGATGACGGTATGATAGCGAAGAGTTTCAACTCGCTTTTTATTCGACTTACGTTAAAGCGAAAGAGAGAGAAAGGAAAAACAAGACAAACAAGTTTCAAGTGAAATCAAATTAAAAAAAAGTTTGTTAACAACACAAAGACAATGATTTCCTACAGAATACGGACTTACCTTAAAGAGCCTTCGTTGGTTTTCACCGTTTTGTGAATGTGTGACGCGGAAATCCGTGAAGAGACCACTGACCGTAGGCAGAGACACCGCAGAGTTATGAACTAAAGTTTACTCCTGCTCGCGTTCACGCTGTTCCAAAGGGGCAGTGGGCGGAGCAACACGGCTCTTAACCAATCAAATCAACGGGACTTCTGTCGGGACCTTAATATTTACAGTCTGGCTGAATCTCGATGTCCTCCCTAAACCTTGAGCCCTGAGCCTTTACAGACTTAATTGACGTCACCTGGAAAGTGATACTGCGGTCAAGTCAGCCTCCACTTCAGAAACGATAGTTAAGCCAGCCCTCGCGCTATTTAAGGTGCGCGTGTTGTAGAAGCATTACGGGAAGAGCGCCTAACAAGAAATGTTTCAACCTATTATTTACAGTCTATGGTTTCAACCCAAAATCCCCCCACTGGCTTGTCTATCGTTTTAGAAGTGGATGCTTAAATTAAATTACCTGTTACCACAGACTCATTTTAGTTTACATTGGTAGTCAACCACCTCACAATGTGACTAAATCAATTATCAAGACAATCTGATGAAAAATTGAAACATGAAAAATAAGCTCAAGTTGAAATAAGCCTTTTTTTCATATTTTAGATAGCTTTTATTTTGAAATTCTGCATCAGATTGTCTTGATATTTGGTAAATAACATTGTGAGGTGGTGATCTACCAGTCTGGACTGAAATTAGTCTGTGGTAACAGGAAATTTATTTTTAATCTCAAATTGAAATAAGCCTGGAATGTTGCTTATTTTCATATTTCACATGGCTTTTATTTTGAAATTTTACATCAGATAGTCCTGATAGTTGGCTTAATCGCGTTATAAGGTGGTGAACTACCAATCTGAACTGAAATTAGTCTGTGGTAACAGGTCATTTATTTTTAATGTCAAATTGAAATAAGCCTGAAATATAGCCTAGGCCTTTTTCATATTTCAGATAGCTCTTATTTTCAAATTCTTCATCAGATTCTCTTGATATTTGGTAAATAACATTGTGAGGTGGTGAACTACCAATCTGAACTAAAATGAAGCACACTCATTGGTGTCAATGAGTGTGTAGGTGTGTAGGTGTTTGCCCTGCCTGCAATAGACTAAGTGACAGCGAAGAGCAGCTCCGTCACACTGGGGTCATCTTTTTTTAAATAAAATTTCTGTCAGTTCCATTTCCTTAATTTGTCATCAGTTTTTGTCAGTTTAACATTTTGCATGAATATTTGAGTCTGGTGCCGGGGTCTACATCTTTTCATCAAAATATGAGTCAGGTCAGGGATCAACACAGGCCTGGTTCAAGACTGCTTTGAATGGGGGGGCGGTAAGAGACATTGGTTGGTCACCAAAGACTAAAGTTAATATGAGTGTTATTTATGACTGTAAACTACAATGTGGATTGTTTTATGTTTTTATCTAAAGCTAAAGTAAACCAAAGTAATTAATGCATAACTTTTATACTTACGCCTGTAGTTTAATTTAATTTTGAACCCACCTCCATTTTTATTAATCATGTAGCCTACCTATGGTAAGATAACCCTGTCAATGGATAAGTTTTGATACCTATTAGTTCGAGAAATGAAGTGTCAATCAAAATCTCCCCGTCTGCACCTGCCTGACTGCACTGTGCCTTCACACCTTTTGAGGTCAGGGAGGGTACACCATATCTTGAGCAAAACCACAAATTCCACTTGCTCGTGTGAGTGTTTGACACTTCGATGAACTTTTAAGGTGATGCGACCTGTGTTTTTTTTTTTTTTTTAATAGAGTTCAAATACTGTGTGACACCTTAGGTGACTTCAGTGAACTCTAGATAGGCCTACACATACACACATACACACACACAAGTTTTTTTTCAAGGGTTCTGAACAAAAAATCCCCTTTTGGGACTGAGGCTCTAAGACCGAAACCTTTGAAAAAATCTAGGTATTCTTACACTGGGTTCAATCTTTTGATATTTTTGTCTTTTATTTTATATTTTCTGTTTTATCGTTGGATCTATATTTCACTTCATTGTTCTAAATTCGGGATTTAAAGGACTTTGTTAGATTATTGACCTTTTTTTATATTTTCAATACATTTTATAAAATCTTTCAAATTCCCTTTTTTGACTGAGTTTCTTCAGGATCCCTCCTCTCCCTCGGAGGTAAGTTGTGAGACCTCACACCACAGCACACATTTACTTACTTTTACTCCACACCTCATAACACCTAGCATCCAATTATCCTAGGAAATGGGTATTAGGCAGTAAATCCTAGAGGCGGTTGGATGAACCGTTCCTTCTTGAATGGAGCCTCGCGTTAGTTCAGGCAGGCCACGGAGTCACGCTCTATTATTGTGCCAGAGTTCGCGTCAGCTGATCTCACGCAAGCCTGATCAGCTGATGGCCAGCTGATCTGCTGAAAGCAGCCTATTGGCCAAATAGTTCTTATGCCGCCTTATTTAAACTGCTCTAGCCTGCCTATGCTTCTCTGCTCCCTCTGCATGCCGCATTTGCAAGCTCCACGACAACGCCGAAGCCGTCAGTGAAGTCCCTGCTACTTACCATACTGCTCGTCATGTCGGTCCCCATCACAGTCTATGGTCCCCATCCACGATGAGGATCCATGGCAGATCGACTGTGTCTTAGACACACAAATCCGCGATCTGAAGCAGAGGGAGCCATTCTTGAAGAAAGCCCAGCTTCCATTCTCCGGAGCTCTCGTTTGGCAACAAATCCTCCGAGAAAGGAGAACTGCACCCGCAACTCTGCTGCCGTCTCAGCTCCGGTCGCCGCTCTGCCGTCCAAGGAAGAAACAAAGCTCACAGCTAAAGCTACAACGTCCTGAGAAGGGAACACAGTGACTTTAAAACTTCTTTCTCTCGTATAATAAACTGAACAAACAGAACTTATTACTTACAGTATACTACCTCTATAATTTATTTATTTGAGTTTACAAGGTAAAGATATAGGCGTTGATATCTAAAGCACTTTTTAAATTATACAAAAAGACTTAATATTAATAAGATTGTTTGTCTCTGTTTACGAAAAAGTAGCTATGTGCAGTAATATAGGATTGAGGATGAATCGTGATGCTTCGCTGGAATCTCTTAAACAACTGCAAGCTTCCTTTGTGCTTCACCTTATAGATGTTTTCCTGTTAGTGGATTATCCACATTTAAATCCAGGTCGATGTATCACTGCTCTCAAACAAACTTTCATGAGATATTCCTCTGTCCGAAGAGAAAATCATTAGGCCCACTAAAGTCTTCAGAGTTTTTAGGCATTACTTTAGACAGCAACCTAATGCAAGCCTCCCTGCCTTTTGAGAAATGTAATCGCATTTGAAAAATCATGAATATAGCACAAGAAGCAGCAATTATGTCACAAAATCAATGTTGGGCTTTGCGACTGGTCACTTCCTGTCAGCACCTGTGTCCGTTCGGACTTAAGCTGTTCGTATTCAATTACTGACATTGTTTCCTCTTTTCTAGGTCTTTGCTTGCATTGTACTTACCCTGATGTAAGTTGCTTGGATAAGAGCGTCTGCTAAAGAAATTGTAAAGAAACTCCAGGATGTTGTTAAAATTCATGCAGGCAGCAGGTCCGAGCTCCTATTCTCGTCCCTTCTGTGCAATGAATGGGATAGCTCTCATGTTTCTATGATGACAAGCTTGAATCTGCATCTGCCATTAAGCTATATACAGATGCAGCCTCTTCCATTGGTTTTGGGGGGTCAAATGTTTGAAGTTCAATAAATGCAGCCCTCCTTGATTAAAGGACTAATCAGAGGTATTTAATCTAAGGTATTTAAATTAATCACCCATTTAAGGGCAGGGTGTTTTGGTGCTTATTTTGATCTGTTATTAGAAACACTGTTACTCACTGCCTTTTACGGGTTAATCAGAGGTAGCGAATTCACTATGCACAGTTGCCTCACTATTGCTGATGTTAATATTAATTCACACTACTTTTCTATCTTCCTTAATCATTCAAAGACTGATCTCTGAAACTAATTCTGTTTTTGTCCCCTGTCTCCTATGAGGCGTTACTTAAGAAGCGACCTCAAGCCAGCCATTCTGAGCCACTCTTGCCACGGATGAGGGGAAACCGATATCCAGAGCTCTGTTCACTCTTTGCCTCCTCTGCCAATACTGTGGGCTTCCTCCAGATCGCTACTCTGCTCACTACATTTGTATAGGAGCAGAAACAACTGCTTCATACATAGCACCTGCGTCGACGCTCAAAGCCATGGGCCGATGGTCATCATCAGCCTTTGAACGCTACCTCCGGCCGGAGTCTCAAGCTATTTTAGATGCTCAAAAGCTATGAGTGCACTTTAATCTGCTAGCTTTAAATAATTGTTTAAGCATATGATTGCCGCATTTAACACTTTAACGCTTTCCCAAATGTATTCAATTAGTAGTTAGCTCATACTCATCGTGTTAATTTCTTTTCACTTTAACTTGTACTTTATCACCTCCTGCTGGCTCCACATAGTCCTTGGAAGGCCAGGGAGGTTTGCCTGGTATGGTTGTTTTGGGGGTTTGCTGCTTATCTCCCTGCCTTATAGCTTTCCTTGTATGCACGGGAAGGGCAGGGATGTGTAATGTTCCTGCCTAATGCTTTCCACGTAAGCAAGTGGAAGGGCAGGGAGATCCCTCACAGAGCCATACCGCCAAATATAAATAATTGCGTCAAAGTATCCATTTTGACAAAGTGGTCCTGACTGAACTGGGTGTTAGATAATTTTTCCATAAGCTCCGGGGCTAGGATATAGTAGACTAGCAGCCGGTAGGGAGCAAGCCCTCACTTAGTTCTAGGAAAGAGTAAACTAGTCAACTAGAAAGGTGATGAACTTCCGTTAGCTAAGGTCAAATTATTTACCCATTTATGCATGTCGGGACGTGCAACATGGCGCCCAACGTGGGGCACGAGTGAATCATTTCGGTCAACATTTTTTCATGAAAGTTTAAAGTTCTCAACAGGTCCACGGTCAACATTTTTTCATGAAAATTTTCGACAGGTCCGCGATCAACATTTTTTCAAGAACATTTTGAACAAGTCCACGGTCAACATTTTTTCATTGAAATATCGTACAGGTCCGTGGTAAACATTTTTTCATGAACATTTTCGACAGGTCCGTGGTCATCGTTTTTTCATGATATTTATGACAGGTCCGTGGTCATCGTTTTTTCATGAAAATTTCAGACTTTTTTTTCATGACATTTTCGACAGGTCCTCGGTCATCGTTTTTTCATGACATTTTCGACAGGTCCGCGGTCATCGTTTTTTCATGAAAATTTCAGAATTTTTTTTCATGACATTTTCGACAGGTCCGCGGTCAACATTTTTTCAAGAACATTTTGAACAAGTCCACGGTCAACATTTTTTCATTGAAATATCGTACAGGTCCGTGGTAAACATTTTTTCATGAACATTTTCGACAGGTCCGCAGTCAACATTTTTTCATGAAAGTTTAAAGTTCTCAACAGGCCCGTGGTCAACACTTTTGACAGGTCCGCGGTCATCGTATTTTCATGAAAATTTCAGACTTTTTTTTCATGACATTTTCGACAGGTCCGGGGTCATCGTATTTTCATGAAAATTTCAGACTTTTTTTTCATGACATTTTCGACAGGTCCGGGGTCATCGTTTTTTCATGATACTTTCGACAGGTCCGCGGTCATCATATTTTTATGAACATTTCAGACTTTTTTTTCATGACATTTTCGACAGGTCCGCGGTCATCGTTTTTTCATGACATTTTCGACAGGTCCGCGGTCATCGTTTTTTCATGAAAATTTCAGACTTTTTTTCATGACATTTTCGACAGGTCCGCGGTCATCGTTTTTTCATGAAAATTTCAGACTTTTTTTTCATGACATTTTCGACAGGTCCGCGGTCATCGTTTTTTCATGATATTTATGACAGGTCCGTGGTCATCGTTTTTTCATGAAAATTTCAGACTTTTTTTTCATGACATTTTCAACAGGTCCGTGGTCATCGTTTTTTCATGAAAATTTCAGAATTTTTTTCATGACATTTTCGACAGGTCCGCGGTCATCATTTTTTCATGATATTTATGACAGGTCCGTGGTCATCGTTTTTTCATGAAAATTTCAGACTTTTTTTTCATGACATTTTCAACAGGTCCGTGGTCATCGTTTTTTCATGAAAATTTCAGACTTTTTTTTCATGACATTTTCAACAGGTCCGCGGTCATCGTTTTTTCATGATATTTACGACAGGTCCGCGGTCATCGTTTTTTCATGACATTTTCGACAGGTCCGCGGTCATCGTTTTTTCATGAAAATTTCAGACTTTTTTTTCATGACATTTTCAACAGGTCCGTGGTCATCGTTTTTTCATGAAAATTTCAGACTTTTTTTTCATGACATTTTCGACAGGTCCGCGGTCATCGTTTTTTCATGAAAATTTCAGAATTTTTTTCATGACATTTTCGACAGGTCCGCGGTCATCATTTTTTCATGATATTTATGACAGGTCCGTGGTCATCGTTTTTTCATGAAAATTTCAGACTTTTTTTTCATGACATTTTCAACAGGTCCGTGGTCATCGTTTTTTCATGAAAATTTCAGACTTTTTTTTCATGACATTTTCAACAGGTCCGCGGTCATCGTTTTTTCATGATATTTATGACAGGTCCGTGGTCATAGTTTTTTCATGAACATTTTCGATAGGTCCGCAGTCAACATTTTTTCATGAAAGTTTAAAGTTTTCAACAGGCCCGTGGTCAACACTTTTGACAGGTCCGCGGTCATCGTATTTTCATGAAAATTTCAGAATTTTTTTTCATGACATTTTCGACAGGTCCGGGGTCATCGTTTTTTCATGATATTTTCGACAGGTCCGCGGTCATCGTTTTTTCATGACATTTTCAACAGGTCCGCGGTCATCGTTTTTTCATGATATTTTCGACAGGTCCGCGGTCATAGTTTTTTCATGACATTTTCGACAGGTCCGGGGTCATCGCTTTTTCATGACATTTTCGACAGGTCCGGGGTCATCGCTTTTTCATGACATTTTCGACAGGTCCTCGATCATCGTTTTTTTCATGAAAATTTCAGACTTTTTTTTAAGACATTTTCGACAGGTCCGCGGTCATCGTTTTTTTCATGATATTTATGACAGGTCCGTGGTCATCGTTTTTTCATGAAAATTTCAGACTTTTTTTTCATGACATTTTCAACAGGTCCGCGGTCATCGTTTTTTCATGATATTTTCGACAGGTCCGCGGTCATCGTTTTTTCATGATATTTATGACAGGTCCGTGGTCATCGTTTTTTCATGAAAATTTCAGACTTTTTTTTCATGATATTTTCGACAGGTCCGCGTTCATCATTTTTTCATGATACTTTCGACAGGTCGGCAGTCATCGTTTTTTCATGAAAATTTCAGACTCTTTTTTCATGACATTTTCAACAGGTCCGCGGTCATCGTTTTTTCATGATATTTTCGACAGGTCCGCGGTCATCGTTTTTTCATGATATTTTCGACAGGTCCGTGGTCATCGTTTTTTCATGATATTTTCGACAGGTCCGTGGTCATCGTTTTTTCATGAAAATTTCAGAATTTTTTTTCATGATATTTTCGACAGGTCCGCGGTCAACATTTTTTCAAGAACATTTTGAACAAGTCCACGGTCAACATTTTTTCATTGAAATATCGTACAGGTCCGTGGTAAACATTTTTTCATGAACATTTTCGACAGGTCCGCAGTCAACATTTTTTCATGAAAGTTTAAAGTTCTCAACAGGCCCGTGGTATACACTTTTGACAGGTCCGCGGTCATCGTATTTTCATGAAAATTTCAGACTTTTTTTTCATGACATTTTCGACAGGTCCGGGGTCATCGTTTTTTCATGATACTTTCGACAGGTCCTCGGTCATCGTTTTTTCATGAAAATTTCAGACTTTTTTTTCATGACCTTTTCGACAGGTCCGGGGTCATCGTTTTTTCATGATATTTTCGACAGGTCCGCGGTCATCATATTTTTATGAAAATTTCAGACTTTTTTTTCATGACATTTTCGACAGGTCCTCGGTCATCGTTTTTTCATGACATTTTCGACAGGTCCGCGGTCATCGTTTTTTCATGAAAATTTCAGACTTTTTTTTCATGACATTTTCGACAGGTCCGCGGTCATCGTTTTTTCATGAAAATTTCAGAATTTTTTTTCATGACATTTTCGACAGGTCCGCGGTCATCGTTTTTTCATGATATTTATGACAGGTCCGTGGTCATCGTTTTTTCATGAAAATTTCAGACTTTTTTTTCATGACATTTTCAACAGGTCCGTGGTCATCGTTTTTTCATGAAAATTTCAGAATTTTTTTTCATGACATTTTCGACAGGTCCGCGGTCATCATTTTTTCATGATATTTATGACAGGTCCGTGGTCATCGTTTTTTCATGATATTTATGACAGGTCCGTGGTCATCGTTTTTTCATGAAAATTTCAGACTTTTTTTTCATGACATTTTCAACAGGTCCGTGGTCATCGTTTTTTCATGAAAATTTCAGACTTTTTTTTCATGACATTTTCAACAGGTCCGTGGTCATCGTTTTTTCATGAAAATTTCAGACTTTTTTTTCATGACATTTTCAACAGGTCCGCGGTCATCGTTTTTTCATGATATTTTCGACAGGTCCGCGGTCATCGTTTTTTCATGATATTTTCGACAGGTCCGCGGTCATCGTTTTTTCATGAAAATTTCAGACTTTTTCTCATGACATTTTCGACAGGTCTGCGGTCATCGTTTTTTCATGAAAATTTCAGACTTTTTTTCATGACATTTTGCGACAGGTCCGCGGTCATCGTTTTTTCATGATATTTATGACAGGTCCGTGGTCATAGTTTTTTCATGAACATTTTCGACAGGTCCGCAGTCAACATTTTTTCATGAAAGTTTAAAGTTTTCAACAGGCCCGTGGTCAACACTTTTGACAGGTCCGCGGTCATCGTATTTTCATGAAAATTTCAGAATTTTTTTTCATGACATTTTCGACAGGTCCGGGGTCATCGTTTTTTCATGATATTTTCGACAGGTCCGTGGTCATCGTTTTTTCATGAAAATTTCAGAATTTTTTTTCATGACATTTTCGACAGGTCCGCGGTCAACATTTTTTCAAGAACATTTTGAACAAGTCCACGGTCAACATTTTTTCATTGAAATATCGTACAGGTCCGTGGTAAACATTTTTTCATGAACATTTTCGACAGGTCCGCAGTCAACATTTTTTCATGAAAGTTTAAAGTTCTCAACAGGCCCGTGGTCAACACTTTTGACAGGTCCGCGGTCATCGTATTTTCATGAAAATTTCAGACTTTTTTTTCATGACATTTTCGACAGGTCCGCGGTCATCGTTTTTTCATGATATTTTCGACAGGTCCGCGGTCATCGTTTTTTCATGAAAATTTCAGACTTTTTTTCATGACATTTTGCGACAGGTCCGCGGTCATCGTTTTTTCATGATATTTATGACAGGTCCGTGGTCATAGTTTTTTCATGAACATTTTCGACAGGTCCGCAGTCAACATTTTTTCATGAAAGTTTAAAGTTTTCAACAGGCCCGTGGTCAACACTTTTGACAGGTCCGTGGTCATCGTATTTTCATGAAAATTTCAGAATTTTTTTTCATGACATTTTCGACAGGTCCGGGGTCATCGTTTTTTCATGATATTTTCGACAGGTCCGCGGTCATCGTTTTTTCATGAAAATTTCAGAATTTTTTTTCATGACATTTTCGACAGGTCCGCGGTCAACATTTTTTCAAGAACATTTTGAACAAGTCCACGGTCAACATTTTTTCATTGAAATATCGTACAGGTCCGTGGTAAACATTTTTTCATGAACATTTTCGACAGGTCCGCAGTCAACATTTTTTCATGATACTTTCGACAGGTCCGCGGTCATCGTATTTTCATGAAAATTTCAGACTTTTTTTTCATGACATTTTCGACAGGTCTGCGGTCATCGTTTTTTCATGAAAATTTCAGACTTTTTTTCATGACATTTTCGACAGGTCCGTGGTCATCGTTTTTTCATGAAAATTTCAGACTTTTTTTTCATGACATTTTCGACAGGTCCGCGGTCATCGTTTTTTCATGATATTTTCGACAGGTCCGCGGTCATCGTATTTTCATGAAAATTTCAGACTTTTTTTTCATGACATTTTCGACAGGTCCGGGGTCATCGTTTTTTCATGATATTTTCGACAGGTCCGCGGTCATCATATTTTTATGAAAATTTCAGACTTTTTTTTCATGACATTTTCGACAGGTCCGCGGTCATCGTTTTTTCATGACATTTTCGACAGGTCCGCGGTCATCGTTTTTTCATGAAAATTTCAGACTTTTTTTTCATGACATTTTCGACAGGTCCGCGGTCATCGTTTTTTCATGAAAATTTCAGAATTTTTTTTCATGACATTTTCGACAGGTCTGCGGTCATCGTTTTTTCATGATATTTATGACAGGTCCGTGGTCATCGTTTTTTCCTGAAAATTTCAGACTTTTTTTTCATGACATTTTCAACAGGTCCGTGGTCATCGTTTTTTCATGAAAATTTCAGAATTTTTTTTCATGACATTTTCGACAGGTCCGCGGTCATCGTTTTTTCATGAAAATTTCAGACTTTTTTTTCATGACATTTTCAACAGGTCCGTGGTCATCGTTTTTTCATGAAAATTTCAGACTTTTTTTTCATTACATTTTCAACAGGTCTGCGGTCATCGTTTTTTCATGAAAATTTCAGACTTTTTTTCATGACATTTTGCGACAGGTCCGCGGTCATCGTTTTTTCATGATATTTTCGACAGGTCCGCGGTCATCGTTTTTTCATGATATTTTCGACAGGTCCGCGGTCATCGTTTTTTCATGAAAATTTCAGACTTTTTTTCATGACATTTTCGACAGGTCTGCGGTCATCGTTTTTTCATGAAAATTTCAGACTTTTTTTCATGACATTTTGCGACAGGTCCGCGGTCATCGTTTTTTCATGATATTTATGACAGGTCCGTGGTCATAGTTTTTTCATGACCATTTTCGACAGGTCCGCAGTCAACATTTTTTCATGAAAGTTTAAAGTTTTCAACAGGCCCGTGGTCAACACTTTTGACAGGTCCGCGGTCATCGTATTTTCATGAAAATTTCAGAATTTTTTTTCATGACATTTTCAACAGGTCCGCGGTCATCGTTTTTTCATGAAAATTTCAGACTTTTTTTTCATGACATTTTCAACTGGTCCGCGGTCATCGTTTTTTCATGATATTTTCGACAGGTCCGCGTTCATCATTTTTTCATGATACTTTCGACAGGTCGGCAGTCATCGTTTTTTCATGATATTTATGACAGGTCCGTGGTCATCGTTTTTTCATGAAAATTTCAGACTCTTTTTTCATGACATTTTCAACAGGTCCGCGGTCATCGTTTTTTCATGATATTTTCGACAGGTCCGCGGTCATCGTTTTTTCATGATATTTTCGACAGGTCCGTGGTCATCGTTTTTTCATGATATTTTCACCTGGTCCGCGGTCATCGTTTTTTCATGAAAATTTCAGAATTTTTTTTCATGACATTTTCAACAGGTCCGCGGTCATCGTTTTTTCATGATATTTTCGACAGGTCCGCGGTCATCGTTTTTTCATGACATTTTCGACAGGTCCGCGGTCATCGTTTTTTCATGACATTTTCGACAGGTCCGCGGTCATCGCTTTTTCATGACATTTTCGACAGGTCCGGGGTCATCGCTTTTTCATGACATTTTCGACAGGTCCTCGATCATCGTTTTTTTCATGAAAATTTCAGACTTTTTTTTAAGACATTTTCGACAGGTCCGCGGTCATCGTTTTTTCATGATATTTATGACAGGTCCGTGGTCATCGTTTTTTCATGAAAATTTCAGACTTTTTTTTCATGACATTTTCAACAGGTCCGCGGTCATCGTTTTTTCATGATATTTTCGACAGGTCCGCGGTCATCATTTTTTCATGATATTTATGACAGGTCCGCGGTCATCGTTTTTTCATGAAAATTTCAGACTTTTTTTTCATGACATTTTCAACTGGTCCGCGGTCATCGTTTTTTCATGATATTTTCGACAGGTCCGCGTTCATCATTTTTTCATGATACTTTCGACAGGTCGGCAGTCATCGTTTTTTCATGATATTTATGACAGGTCCGTGGTCATCGTTTTTTCATGAAAATTTCAGACTCTTTTTTCATGACATTTTCAACAGGTCCGCGGTCATCGTTTTTTCATGATATTTTCGACAGGTCCGCGGTCATCGTTTTTTCATGATATTTTCGACAGGTCCGCGGTCATCGTTTTTTCATGATATTTATGACAGGTCCGTGGTCATCGTTTTTTCATGAAAATTTCAGACTTTTTTTTCATGACATTTTCGACAGGTCCGCGGTCATCGTTTTTTCATGATATTTTCGACAGGTCCGCGGTCATCGTTTTTTCATGAAAATTTCAGAATTTTTTTTCATGACATTTTCGACAGGTCCGCGGTCAACATTTTTTCAAGAACATTTTGAACAAGTCCACGGTCAACATTTTTTCATTGAAATATCGTACAGGTCCGTGGTAAACATTTTTTCATGAACATTTTCGACAGGTCCGCAGTCAACATTTTTTCATGAAAGTTTAAAGTTCTCAACAGGCCCGTGGTCAACACTTTTGACAGGTCCGCGGTCATCGTATTTTCATGAAAATTTCAGACTTTTTTTTCATGACATTTTCGACAGGTCCGGGGTCATCGTATTTTCATGAAAATTTCAGACTTTTTTTTCATGACATTTTCGACAGGTCCGGGGTCATCGTTTTTTCATGATACTTTCGACAGGTCCGCGGTCATCATATTTTTATGAACATTTCAGACTTTTTTTTCATGACATTTTCGACAGGTCCTCGGTCATCGTTTTTTCATGACATTTTCGACAGGTCCGCGGTCATCGTTTTTTCATGAAAATTTCAGACTTTTTTTCATGACATTTTCGACAGGTCCGCGGTCATCGTTTTTTCATGAAAATTTCAGACTTTTTTTTCATGACATTTTCGACAGGTCCGCGGTCATCGTTTTTTCATGATATTTATGACAGGTCCGTGGTCATCGTTTTTTCATGAAAATTTCAGACTTTTTTTTCATGACATTTTCAACAGGTCCGTGGTCATCGTTTTTTCATGAAAATTTCAGACTTTTTTTCATGACATTTTCGACAGGTCCGCGGTCATCGTTTTTTCATGATATTTTCGACAGGTCCGCGGTCATCGTTTTTTCATGAAAATTTCAGACTTTTTTTTCATGACATTTTCGACAGGTCCGTGGTCATCGTTTTTTCATGAAAATTTCAGACTTTTTTTTCATGACATTTTCGACAGGTCCGCGGTCATCGTTTTTTCATGACATTCTCGACAGGTCCGCGGTCATCGTTTTTTCATGACATTTTCGACAGGTCCGCGGTCATCGTTTTTTCATGAAAATTTCAGACTTTTTTTTCATGACATTTTCGACAGGTCCGCGGTCATCGTTTTTTCATGAAAATTTCAGACTTTTTTTTCATGACATTTTCGACAGGTCCGCGGTCATCGTTTTTTCATGAAAATTTCAGACTTTTTTTTTCATGACATTTTCGACAGGTCCGCGGTCATCGTTTTTTCATGATATTTATGACAGGTCCGCGGTCATCGTTTTTTCATGAAAATTTCGGACTTTTTTTTCATGACATTTTTAACAGGTCCGTGGTCATCGTTTTTTCATGAAAATTTCAGACTTTTTTTTCATGACATTTTGCGACAGGTCCGCGGTCATCGTTTTTTCATGATATTTATGACAGGTCCGTGGTCATAGTTTTTTCATGAACATTTTCGACAGGTCCGCAGTCAACATTTTTTCATGAAAGTTTAAAGTTTTCAACAGGCCCGTGGTCAACACTTTTGACAGGTCCGCGGTCATCGTATTTTCATGAAAATTTCAGAATTTTTTTTCATGACATTTTCGACAGGTCCGGGGTCATCGTTTTTTCATGATATTTTCGACAGGTCCGCGGTCATCGTTTTTTCATGACATTTTCAACAGGTCCGCGGTCATCGTTTTTTCATGATATTTTCGACAGGTCCGCGGTCATAGTTTTTTCATGACATTTTCGACAGGTCCGGGGTCATCGCTTTTTCATGACATTTTCGACAGGTCCGGGGTCATCGCTTTTGCATGACATTTTCGACAGGTCCTCGGTCATCGTTTTTTTCATGAAAATTTCAGACTTTTTTTTAAGACATTTTCGACAGGTCCGCGGTCATCGTTTTTTCATGATATTTATGACAGGTCCGTGGTCATCGTTTTTTCATGAAAATTTCAGACTTTTTTTTTCATGACATTTTCAACAGGTCCGCGGTCATCGTTTTTTCATGATATTTTCGACAGGTCCGCGGTCATCATTTTTTCATGATATTTATGACAGGTCCGCGGTCATCGTTTTTTCATGAAAATTTCAGACTTTTTTTTCATGATATTTTCGACAGGTCCGCGTTCATCATTTTTTCATGATACTTTCGACAGGTCGGCAGTCATCGTTTTTTCATGAAAATTTCAGACTCTTTTTTCATGACATTTTCAACAGGTCCGCGGTCATCGTTTTTTCATGATATTTTCGACAGGTCCGCGGTCATCGTTTTTTCATGATATTTTCGACAGGTCCGTGGTCATCGTTTTTTCATGATATTTTCGACAGGTCCGTGGTCATCGTTTTTTCATGAAAATTTCAGAATTTTTTTTTTATGACATTTTCGACAGGTCCGCGGTCAACATTTTTTCAAGAACATTTTGAACAAGTCCACGGTCAACATTTTTTCATTGAAATATCGTACAGGTCCGTGGTAAACATTTTTTCATGAACATTTTCGACAGGTCCGCAGTCAACATTTTTTCATGAAAGTTTAAAGTTCTCAACAGGCCCGTGGTCAACACTTTTGACAGGTCCGCGGTCATCGTATTTTCATGAAAATTTCAGACTTTTTTTTCATGACATTTTCGACAGGTCCGCGGTCATCGTTTTTTCATGATACCTTCGACAGGTCCGCGGTCATCGTATTTTCATGAAAATTTCAGACTTTTTTTTCATGACCTTTTCGACAGGTCCGGGGTCATCGTTTTTTCATGATATTTTCGACAGGTCCGCGGTCATCATTTTTTTATGAAAATTTCAGACTTTTTTTTCATGACATTTTCGACAGGTCCTCGGTCATCGTTTTTTCATGACATTTTCGACAGGTCTGCGGTCATCGTTTTTTCATGAAAATTTCAGACTTTTTTTTCATGACATTTTCGACAGGTCCGCGGTCATCGTTTTTTCATGAAAATTTCAGAATTTTTTTTCATGACATTTTCGACAGGTCCGCGGTCATCGTTTTTTCATGATATTTATGACAGGTCCGTGGTCATCGTTTTTTCATGAAAATGTCAGACTTTTTTTTCATGACATTTTCAACAGGTCCGTGGTCATCGTTTTTTCATGAAAATTTCAGAATTTTTTTTCATGACATTTTCGACAGGTCCGCGGTCATCATTTTTTCATGATATTTATGACAGGTCCGTGGTCATCGTTTTTTCATGATATTTATGACAGGTCCGTGGTCATCGTTTTTTCATGAAAATTTCAGACTTTTTTTTCATGACATTTTCAACAGGTCCGTGGTCATCGTTTTTTCATGAAAATTTCAGACTTTTTTTTCATGACATTTTCAACAGGTCCGCGGTCATCGTTTTTTCATGAAAATTTCAGACTTTTTTTTCATGACATTTTCGACAGGTCCGCGGTCATCGTTTTTTCATGATATTTATGACAGGTCCGCGGTCATCGTTTTTTCATGAAAATTTCAGACTTTTTTTTCATGACATTTTCAACTGGTCCGCGGTCATCGTTTTTTCATGATATTTTCGACAGGTCCGCGTTCATCATTTTTTCATGATACTTTCGACAGGTCCGCGGTCATCGTTTTTTCATGAAAATTTATGACAGGTCCGTGGTCATGATTTTTTCGAAAGGTTCGCGTTCATCATTTTTTCATGACATTTTCGACAGGTCCGCAGTCATCGTTTTTTCATGATATTTTCGACAGGTCCGCGGTCATCGTTTTTCATGACATTTTCGACAGGTCCGTGGTCATCGTTTTTTCATGATATTTTCGACAGGTCCGTGGTCATCGTTTTTTCATGATATTTTCGACTGGTCCGCGGTCATCGTTTTTTCATGATATTTTCGACAGGTCCGTGGTCATCGTTTTTTCATGAAAATTTCAGAATTTTTTTTCATGACATTTTCGACAGGTCCGCGGTCAACATTTTTTCAAGAACATTTTGAACAAGTCCACGGTCAACATTTTTTCATTGAAATATCGTACAGGTCCGTGGTAAACATTTTTTCATGAACATTTTCGACAGGTCCGCAGTCAACATTTTTTCATGAAAGTTTAAAGTTCTCAACAGGCCCGTGGTATACACTTTTGACAGGTCCGCGGTCATCGTATTTTCATGAAAATTTCAGACTTTTTTTTCATGACATTTTCGACAGGTCCGGGGTCATCGTTTTTTCATGATATTTTCGACAGGTCCGCGGTCATCGTATTTTCATGAAAATTTCAGACTTTTGTTTCATGACCTTTTCGACAGGTCCGGGGTCATCGTTTTTTCATGATATTTTCGACAGGTCCGCGGTCATCATATTTTTATGAAAATTTCAGACTTTTTTTTCATGACATTTTCGACAGGTCCTCGGTCATCGTTTTTTCATGACATTTTCGACAGGTCCGCGGTCATCGTTTTTTCATGAAAATTTCAGACTTTTTTTTCATGACATTTTCGACAGGTCCGCGGTCATCGTTTTTTCATGAAAATTTCAGAATTTTTTTTCATGACATTTTCGACAGGTCCGCGGTCATCGTTTTTTCATGATATTTATGACAGGTCCGTGGTCATCGTTTTTTCATGAAAATTTCAGAATTTTTTTTCATGACATTTTCAACAGGTCCGTGGTCATCGTTTTTTCATGAAAATTTCAGAATTTTTTTTCATGACATTTTCGACAGGTCCGCGGTCATCATTTTTTCATGATATTTATGACAGGTCCGTGGTCATCGTTTTTTCATGATATTTATGACAGGTCCGTGGTCATCGTTTTTTCATGAAAATTTCAGACTTTTTTTTCATGACATTTTCAACAGGTCCGTGGTCATCGTTTTTTCATGAAAATTTCAGACTTTTTTTTCATGACATTTTCGACAGGTCCGTGGTCATCGTTTTTTCATGAAAATTTCAGACTTTTTTTTCATGACATTTTCAACAGGTCCGCGGTCATCGTTTTTTCATGATATTTTCGACAGGTCCGCGGTCATCGTTTTTTCATGAAAATGTCAGACTTTTTTTTCATGACATTTTCGACAGGTCTGCGGTCATCGTTTTTTCATGAAAATTTCAGACTTTTTTTCATGACATTTTCGACAGGTCCGCGGTCATCGTTTTTTCATGATATTTATGACAGGTCCGTGGTCATAGTTTTTTCATGAACATTTTCGACAGGTCCGCAGTCAACATTTTTTCATGAAAGTTTAAAGTTTTCAACAGGCCCGTGGTCAACACTTTTGACAGGTCCGCGGTCATCGTATTTTCATGAAAATTTCAGAATTTTTTTTCATGACATTTTCGACAGGTCCGCGGTCATCGTTTTTTCATGATATTTTCGACAGGTCCGCGGTCATCGTTTTTTCATGAAAATTTCAGAATTTTTTTTCATGACATTTTCGACAGGTCCGCGGTCAACATTTTTTCAAGAACATTTTGAACAAGTCCACGGTCAACATTTTTTCATTGAAATATCGTACAGGTCCGTGGTAAACATTTTTTCATGAACATTTTCGACAGGTCCGCAGTCAACATTTTTTCATGAAAGTTTAAAGTTCTCAACAGGCCCGTGGTCAACACTTTTGACAGGTCCGCGGTCATCGTATTTTCATGAAAATTTCAGACTTTTTTTTCATGACATTTTCGACAGGTCCGGGGTCATCGTTTTTTCATGATACTTTCGACAGGTCCGCGGTCATCGTATTTTCATGAAAATTTCAGACTTTTTTTTCATGACATTTTCGACAGGTCTGCGGTCATCGTTTTTTCATGAAAATTTCAGACTTTTTTTCATGACATTTTGCGACAGGTCCGTGGTCATCGTATTTTCATGAAAATTTCAGACTTTTTTTTCATGACATTTTCGACAGGTCCGGGGTCATCGTTTTTTCATGATACTTTCGACAGGTCCGCGGTCATTGTATTTTCATGAAAATTTCAGACTTTTTTTTCATGACATTTTCGACAGGTCCGGGGTCATCGTTTTTTCATGATATTTTCGACAGGTCCGCGGTCATCATATTTTCATGAAAATTTCAGACTTTTTTTTCATGACATTTTCGACAGGTCCTCGGTCATCGTTTTTTCATGACATTTTCGACAGGTCCGCGGTCATCGTTTTTTCATGAAAATTTCAGACTTTTTTTTCATGACATTTTCGACAGGTCCGCGGTCATCGTTTTTTCATGAAAATTTCAGAATTTTTTTTCATGACATTTTCGACAGGTCCGCGGTCATCGTTTTTTCATGATATTTATGACAGGTCCGTGGTCATCGTTTTTTCATGAAAATTTCAGACTTTTTTTTCATGACATTTTCAACAGGTCCGCGGTCATCGTTTTTTCATGAAAATTTCAGAATTTTTTTTCATGACATTTTCGACAGGTCCGTGGTCATCGTTTTTTCATGAAAATTTCAGACTTTTTTTTCATGACATTTTCAACAGGTCCGTGGTCATCGTTTTTTCATGAAAATTTCAGACTTTTTTTTCATGACATTTTCAACAGGTCTGCGGTCATCGTTTTTTCATGAAAATTTCAGACTTTTTTTCATGACATTTTGCGACAGGTCCGCGGTCATCGTTTTTTCATGATATTTTCGACAGGTCCGCGGTCATCGTTTTTTCATGATATTTTCGACAGGTCCGCGGTCATCGTTTTTTCATGAAAATTTCAGACTTTTTTTCATGACATTTTCGACAGGTCTGCGGTCATCGTTTTTTCATGAAAATTTCAGACTTTTTTTCATGACATTTTGCGACAGGTCCGCGGTCATCGTTTTTTCATGATATTTATGACAGGTCCGTGGTCATAGTTTTTTCATGAACATTTTCGACAGGTCCGCAGTCAACATTTTTTCATGAAAGTTTAAAGTTTTCAACAGGCCCGTGGTCAACACTTTTGACAGGTCCGCGGTCATCGTATTTTCATGAAAATTTCAGAATTTTTTTTCATGACATTTTCAACAGGTCCGCGGTCATCGTTTTTTCATGAAAATTTCAGACTTTTTTTTCATGACATTTTCAACTGGTCCGCGGTCATCGTTTTTTCATGATATTTTCGACAGGTCCGCGTTCATCATTTTTTCATGATACTTTCGACAGGTCGGCAGTCATCGTTTTTTCATGATATTTATGACAGGTCCGTGGTCATCGTTTTTTCATGAAAATTTCAGACTCTTTTTTCATGACATTTTCAACAGGTCCGCGGTCATCGTTTTTTCATGATATTTTCGACAGGTCCGCGGTCATCGTTTTTTCATGATATTTTCGACAGGTCCGCGGTCATCGTTTTTTCATGATATTTTCGACAGGTCCGTGGTCATCGTTTTTTCATGATATTTTCGACAGGTCCGCGTTCATCATTTTTTCATGATACTTTCGACAGGTCGGCAGTCATCGTTTTTTCATGAAAATTTCAGACTCTTTTTTCATGACATTTTCAACAGGTCCGCGGTCATCGTTTTTTCATGATATTTTCGACAGGTCCGCGGTCATCGTTTTTTCATGATATTTTCGACAGGTCCGTGGTCATCGTTTTTTCATGATATTTTCGACAGGTCCGTGGTCATCGTTTTTTCATGAAAATTTCAGAATTTTTTTTCATGACATTTTCGACAGGTCCGCGGTCAACATTTTTTCAAGAACATTTTGAACAAGTCCACGGTCAACATTTTTTCATTGAAATATCGTACAGGTCCGTGGTAAACATTTTTTCATGAACATTTTCGACAGGTCCGCAGTCAACATTTTTTCATGAAAGTTTAAAGTTCTCAACAGGCCCGTGGTATACACTTTTGACAGGTCCGCGGTCATCGTATTTTCATGAAAATTTCAGACTTTTTTTTCATGACATTTTCGACAGGTCCGGGGTCATCGTTTTTTCATGATACCTTCGACAGGTCCGCGGTCATCGTATTTTCATGAAAATTTCAGACTTTTGTTTCATGACCTTTTCGACAGGTCCGGGGTCATCGTTTTTTCATGATATTTTCGACAGGTCCGCGGTCATCATATTTTTATGAAAATTTCAGACTTTTTTTTCATGACATTTTCGACAGGTCCTCGGTCATCGTTTTTTCATGACATTTTCGACAGGTCCGCGGTCATCGTTTTTTCATGAAAATTTCAGACTTTTTTTTCATGACATTTTCGACAGGTCCGCGGTCATCGTTTTTTCATGAAAATTTCAGAATTTTTTTTCATGACATTTTCGACAGGTCCGCGGTCATCGTTTTTTCATGATATTTATGACAGGTCCGTGGTCATCGTTTTTTCATGAAAATTTCAGAATTTTTTTTCATGACATTTTCAACAGGTCCGTGGTCATCGTTTTTTCATGAAAATTTCAGAATTTTTTTTCATGACATTTTCGACAGGTCCGCGGTCATCATTTTTTCATGATATTTATGACAGGTCCGTGGTCATCGTTTTTTCATGATATTTATGACAGGTCCGTGGTCATCGTTTTTTTCATGAAAATTTCAGACTTTTTTTTCATGACATTTTCAACAGGTCCGCGGTCATCGTTTTTTCATGAAAATTTCAGACTTTTTTTTCATGACATTTTCAACAGGTCCGTGGTCATCGTTTTTTCATGAAAATTTCAGACTTTTTTTTAAGACATTTTCGACAGGTCCGCGGTCATCGTTTTTTCATGATATTTATGACAGGTCCGTGGTCATCGTTTTTTCATGAAAATTTCAGAATTTTTTTTCATGACATTTTCAACAGGTCCGCGGTCATCGTTTTTTCATGATATTTTCGACAGGTCCGCGGTCATAGTTTTTTCATGACATTTTCGACAGGTCCGCGGTCATCGTTTTTTCATGACATTTTCGACAGGTCCGGGGTCATCGTTTTTTCATGACATTTTCGACAGGTCCGGGGTCATCGCTTTTTCATGACATTTTCGACAGGTCCTCGGTCATCGTTTTTTTCATGAAAATTTCAGACTTTTTTTTAAGACATTTTCGACAGGTCCGCGGTCATCGTTTTTTCATGATATTTATGACAGGTCCGTGGTCATCGTTTTTTCATGAAAATTTCAGACTTTTTTTTCATGACATTTTCAACAGGTCCGCGGTCATCGTTTTTTCATGATATTTTCGACAGGTCCGCGGTCATCGCTTTTTCATGACATTTTCGACAGGTCCTCGGTCATCGTTTTTTTCATGAAAATTTCAGACTTTTTTTAAGACATTTTCGACAGGTCCGCGGTCATCGTTTTTTCATGATATTTATGACAGGTCCGTGGTCATCGTTTTTTCATGAAAATTTCAGACTCTTTTTTCATGACATTTTCAACAGGTC